>JAMKCH010021438.1:0-28915 GCA_023653785.1 Ophioderma brevispina | reverse complement strand
GTCCCGACTGCAAGGAAGTGTGTGCCTTGTTTATGAGGAGGATAATATGAAACAATTTTATTAGCTCTGAATATTTGCGAAACCTTTTTTCTTCGGAGTCTATTCATTTACCTGCACAGGTTATGTATACGGAAAAAAAAACTGCTTCTAACTGATGGAGTACGCCCAAATAAAAACTTGTTATAATGGCCTAGAAGTTCCTTTTACTTAGTACATGGACCATGTAAAGACATGATCGCGCCAGTCTTTGTGGGGCGCTTAGTTCTGCTAAGCATAACTCACATTAGGTCTTTAACATGTTGTCCACTAATGGTGTGGGAGTTATGCAAACCACATGGAATACCTTTCCCCTGTTACCAGCCATAAGGGCCATATCAAAGAGCCAACTGTTGCAGACTTGCAGGAGGAACTAAATATCAAAACCAATAAGCAACGAGTTGATATGTGCCTTAGATAATAATTACTGTTTGAAATAGTTAATCCTCACAAATTGTATAAAAAAACAGTAGAAATCATCATTTTAAGGGAAAGAGCCTTCTCATGCAGAAGTGATGGTAGTCGCAATTTTCTTCCAAAATTTTAATTCTAATTCTTTTAAGTTTGTTTCACATGTCTCGCATTATTGTAGGATCTCAAATGGTGTTTGTAGTGAAAACAGGGATATATCGTACATGTAGAGTGATTTTGAGATCGACAAAGTTGAGGTAGGTACAGGGAAAGGGGATGAATTTAGTATTCTGCCACATTAAAATCGGCACCTTTAACATGCGGTTTATTCCGTTAACGTTGCCGAATTTGTAGCCTGTGGCAGCCGGAATACTAAATTATTCCCGGGAACGGTATTCCATGTGTTTTTGCATAACTCCAACATTACATGTTAAAGACATAATGTGGAGTTAGACTTAGCAGAATAGGGGCACCGCTATAAAAATTGCTTGGTAGCAATAAATCAAAATTTCAAAATTAATTTCATAAAATAACCACTTGGTGTTCCCTGGATAGGTATTACTATCCTTGTTAATATGACATGTCAACAAAACTCTCAGATGAGAAATAGTGAAGATTTTTGAAAGAAAAGATTTGGAAAATCACGCCTCCGCTTACCACAAAGTTGCCGCCAGTAAAAACAGGAAACGGAGTGGTGCTACCTCCCCTACCCATTGCATGTTGGGAGTGCGAGTTGCCAAAGCGTATTAATTTTTCACCTACTGCATTCACAAAAATGTGTATCGATGTTCCCATGTGTAACAAGCCTTGGGCTCTCCCAGGGTATAATTCAAATCGGCCGGACAATGCCAATTTTCGCTGGTAACAAATAACAAAACGAACGAGTTGTCCGCATGAGCAAGTTAATGTTATCGAATCGCGAGGTCAAATCCCATGTGCAAAACAATATTAGAACCTCGGAGTGTTGTGCATTACTACTGTGTAAAAAACGTCACACTCGTCTTAGCAACTACCACCAAGCGGCCCCACGTGGCAACGATATCGTGAGACCTTTTGGGGAAAGGAAAATATTTTATTATGATCTTTGCATGCTAAACTATCTCAACAAACTAAATGCCTGACAATGTCATGGATGTCTAGTATAAAGATCATTTTAGATTCGATGATGACTTGCGAAATCAAAGACAGAGTGTAATTTGGGTAATTTTCCATACGCTGTCATGGGCTCTTTTTTGGGGCGGTAACTAATAACACCAGTATGCTGTAAAATTTACGCTGGTGCTGGCATGGGTTGCGCTTATGGGAGCAAAGCAAAATACAAATCCCTCCGCAGCGAAAAGTGCAACAACGCTATAGTTCCTATGACAACCTCGAATTTGAGCTTAATGTATGTAGTTTGTGGGGGGATATTTGTCCTAGAGAATTGCTTTTGCTGTCATTCATGTGCGTATTCCTGCATATTTCGTTATATTAAAAATGGATGAGAAAGGGTCTTGGCGGGATGATACGGCGACATAAGTGAACCGCCGTGAAACACCGATTCTGCGGGGCTAAGGAACTAGAAAATCAGGGTTGTAATTTTCAAATTCTTAATTGCGAAAAAAAATGGACATTGTAGATCTAGTTTCAAAAGAAGATATTTTAAAGGAGCTGAATTACAAAAAATTCCTCCTGCAAAATTTCATTGCTATAAGTAGCAGAGCAAAGATATGACGGATACAAGAAAGCGAATAAAGCACGTATGTTTCATAGACAGACCCATTTTGTACTGTGCCCCCATTATGGGCTCAGTGGTGAGACTATCTATCTAACGGCCGCAGCGAGATGCTGTTCACCATGAGCGCAAATGTCCTGTTGGTCATTAGGTGGGGATGTCACGATGGATCCTGCTGGATGTCTCGAGCAATACATCAATGTAGTTAAAAGGGCTGACCCTGTTTTGGCATGGTAACTTCCAACATGTGAGACACCATGTCGCAAGGAACCAGAGTAGCTGTAAATGCAAACCAATGTTGATCAATTGCGCAAGCAAGTGGAATAATGTCCACGCAATAGATTAATCTTGATCACTTCCCTCGGCCCCCAAAGGATTTCAGCTGCACAATTTATGCGAGGGGGGCCGAGGGGAGTGATCAAGATTCTTTTGCCTTGTCCACCACCAAGCATTGTTGAATTACACATGGGTCTTGGCGCCCAATTTTCCTTCGATATACGTCAAACTTGTATCAGCTACAGCTACATTTTTAATTTTTATACAACAGCACAAAAAATCAAATGAAAAAATAAAGGTGGTAAACAAGAGATGGTTGAGATATTGTCAAGGGTTTTCTGCAGCAAACGGCAGCCAAAGCTAGATGTACACGGGACTACCACAGCAAGTGAAAGGGCTGGGTCTTGCCTAGGGCAGGGTCTGAAAGAGGAGGGGGGGTTAAAAGTAGTGAAGTAGTGTCTCTTTTTCGGAAGTTCTCTCGAATTATAGTCCTGGACAGTTTTTGGCGGGGAAGGAGTCCGGCCCTCTATTAAATAGTCCAGTGTCAGTTTTGATGGGGAAAGAACTATACACAGTAATTTTTAGGCTCCTATATTATTATTAATTAAACACACAAACAATATACACACATACACATACACACATACATAAACACACACGCATACTATAATGTACACACATACACAACACACAAACAATTTTTTTATAATTTATTAATGAGCCTGAGGCCTATAACAACTCATCTGACTTTTGTTCAACCGTTTCACCGCCAATGAAGGCAAACTTACACATTTTCTTTCGGTTTAGAAAAATCAGTTGTAGCCTAAGGGACGCACCGTTTGACTTCGGGGGGGGGGGGGGTGGTTTCGGAAAGTTTTCTACAAAAAAACTTTCACCGGCTTTCCATTAAAAAACTTTACCCGCACCTTATAAAAACACCCTCAAGTATAGGCAAAAAAAAAATCCAGCCTATGACTTGAAGAAAAACAAAAAAAACCTGCCTCCAAAAGCCAACGAAAAAAAAAAAAACCTTTCCCTAACCCAAACTTCGAACCCCCCTTGAAGTATAATGGGCGTCCCTAAATATCTGGAATGATCGCTAATATATAGCTTCATATATCAGATGACGTTCATAATTTTGTTTCAATCAACATCGTGATCACTTGTGCCAAGAACGTGGGTTTTTCAAAAGGCCACCAAAACTTCACGTTCGACCAAATCCGGGCGGTGCTGGGTCGGGTTCCGTGTGAAAACATCCCGGTTGCCAGAAAATTTCACCACGGAGGGTAGGTTAAGGTAGCACCCGACGTCCATTTTTATTTAAAACAACGTACGCACATCGACCTGGAAGACAACCAAAAAACGTTGTGGTGACCAGTGAGCATTGTTTTGAAGGCAGATCATGAACATATAATGGTATAATGTCCCTTATTGGGAATTACCATCGAATACATTCGTCTCGGGACGTTTAATTTTACACATTCGAGAAATAAACAACTGGCGACGTCAATGCAAGTCTAGTACTTTTGGACCATCGCTTCGACACAGAAATCGGTCCTTTCAACTCCATTTTGAATAGAAACATTAGGATCGACCATTGTGAGGTGCTCTCGTGTAGGAATAAGGTTTACACTTAAATATTAACAGAACGCGGCCGAGAGGAAATGAGAGGCAACGAAAAAACGTTGTGGGTAGGTACCGCTGGGAAAAGGCTTTTCGTTGCATCTGGGGCCGTCAACAATATTTTTGGGTTCGCGCAAATGACTATCATTGGATCTCATTGCATCTGGGGCCGTTACCGGTAAATAGCGCGATGTTTTTCGTTGCACCTGGCCGTCTTCCCGGAGGAAAAGGACGCGATGGTTTTCGTTGCATTTGGGCCGTCTTCCGGGGAGGGGAAAATGACGCGATGGTTTTTCGTTGCATCTGGGCGTTATTGAATGGAAATGATGCGATGCTGTTCGCTGCATTTGGGCCGTCTTGCCCGCATAAGGCGCAATGCTTTTCATAAGGCGGGGGACACGGTATACAAAGGCCCATAGACCAATTTCGATTTTTCGATGGTGTGATAGCAGCCACCATTTCGGAGACGATATTGGGTTAATTATTGCATAAAACGTATTCATGACGTAAACCGAGCATGACGTGCGTGCATAAATAGCGCCACGCAAGATCTTGATGTAGCGTAATAGCCCATCCAAGACTGGGAAACTAAAAGCTACAAAATTTCATGCCAGTCCGCAGCCCATTATTTATTTCTTATTTATTGATTTACCCTGTTTTATTGAATTTTCACGCGATGTTTCTAGTTGCACCTGGGCCGTCTTTCCGGGTAAAGGCGCGATGTTTTTCGTGCATCGGGCCGTCTGCAGGGAAAAGACGCGATGTTTTTCGTTCATTGGGCCGTCTTCGGGGAGAAAATGGCGCGATTGTGTTTCGTTGCATGGGGCGTTACTGACTTTACGCTACGAATTCCTGTGCCGGGAAAAACGGCCGAGAGTGCAATGAAACGCAAGCTTAGGCTCTCGTTGCATCTGGCCGTTTTTAAAAAATAAAAATAGATTGGCTTTAGTATGCAGTGGGCCGTCGGCCGGAAAAGACCCGGTACGGGTTAGGGTTACAAGCAGTTTTTAATGATAATACTAACAAACTTTCAATGAAGTATCGCAAGTTGAACACTACTTGAATTTTCGGAATAGCTGCCGGCTGTCTTAAACAAGATTCTTTGTCGTCTGCTGCAAATTTTCACCGTGACTGAGGTATGGTAAGGACGGCACAACTCGGAGGGTGCCTTATTTGCCTATGCTGGTTGTCACATTGTTGCGTTGATTTTCAGTTCTGAAATATTTGGCTTTTGCAGTTGCGATGGTTGGAAGAATTAGTATTCTGCCCACGCGCTACGCATTCGGCAACGTTTAACGGAATAAACGCATGTTAAAGGTGCCCGAATGTTAAGTGGTGGCAGAATATCAGAATACTAAATTCATACCGATGGTTTGATGAATAAAGAAAAGGTAGCTTGGTTTATCTGAAACCATTTTGTGTTGTATGAAGGATCAAAATTAGCCGTAACATGTAACAAGGGCTTGTCAAGGATAAGTCCAATTTAAGAATTGTTAGTTGACCGACTCTTGATTTTTTACGAGCTGCAAGGAGAACTTAGCTAGTCAAGGTCTGAACTACCCTGATTTTTTCTTGAACAGAGGCATTTCAGAGTTCACATGGCACTTAGGAGAGGATGGCAATAGAAACGTATCTACTAAATTGGACGGTTTGATAAGCAGCACAAAATGCTCAGTTCATTGGTAATTAACTGATCGGGACAGCAGGTGTATTTTGGTTCTCCTCCATCGTCTTCCATGTCACTTTCGATGAGGATTTTCTCCAAGAAACATCAGGTGAAAAAAATATCCAAATTCAAGAAAAAATTATAACTTTTAACTTTATTTAGCTCATTACTGTAGTAAACTTAGTAGTAATGATATATATACTGCATAAGATCGTCTTACTACATTTAACTATCTTTTTATTGCTGTATAATTTTATTTTAGTAACATTTTTCGTATAAAAACTTTCGTTGGCTGAGGGGATATGTTTACAGCGCACTCTTAATCTCTTTGCGAAATGAAAACACGGTCATGCAGATTGCAGTGCCATTGAAAGGAGGTGAATTTTTCTCGTTAAGCTTTGCTGTCGTAGGCCTTATCCATATTAATTCGTCCTAACGAGTTACTTTGGTGGTGGACTTGAAGCAGTTGCTCAATATTGTGCGAAAAATGTTTTCGTAAGTGTAAAATGTGACAGTTCAGAGTTGTTGGTTGAAATTGAATGGTCTGAATGACAAGACTGCCACAATTTTGCCCCGGCAGTTCGGCAAATCTCCAAAAAGGCTATGTATATCGACACGGGGTATATAACCGATACGGGGTTATAACCAAGGGGGTGAAAACGCATTCAAAAAAAGTCGTACGTGCTGGGCGCTTGACATTTTGAATATTGCACAGAATAATATCCGTTTGCGTGCTTGTTACACAATATGTCAATTCGATACAAAACAATCCGCCAAAATATCAGTTGTTGGATGTTGGGTGCTATAGTATTGGGTGGTTAAATTTTGTCCGACCAATGGGGCCACACAAGAATGAAATGACACAGCAGTCGTATTGATTTAAATAAACCGCCTCAATGAAATACACTTTGCCCACTAAGCGCGCAGTGCATTCTGAGAAAAAACGGTATCTGAGCACAATGATCCCGGTTTACCTATTATTACACCATGCGCCACCTCTAGTTTTTTTTTTTTTTTTTTTTTTTGGACACACACATTATTGCATTAATTTTTGTATCCACTAACGATTAGGTATATGCAAAGCGGCGCACCCACAGTATGTGGAGAAGCGGAGGCAGCCAGTGCGTTCTATTGTTGGTACTTAGGTCTTCTTATGGTCAGGCAAAACATGCGAGATGGTGAATTTCTAAGATGACGTAACGTTTGCCCCTCTATCTATATAGAAACCTCTTGGTATATAAAAGCAAATACCCTGGAGCACCGAGAGATCTCAGAGGTTATATATGGACGGATGGCTCGATAAAAAGAAGCACTCCTGCAAATGATGTGTTGTTATGATCCCGGTTCCAGGCTTTTAGGCCAATGTACGCGGCTTTTTATGCCCGAAGGTAGTCTGTTACTGTATAGCCACCAATATTGCTTCCACAGGGTATAAGTCCCATGTGCACGTTGTTACCATGGTTACTGTTACATACTATTTCCCAGTTGCCAGCTAAAGAGAGTGGGTGTGGTTAGCTAGTATCTCATTCACAGCAATGCAATGTTCACACAATGGTTCAAAAATAACACTAATAATAGTGCATAACTTAAACTGTTGAACCTGTTGATCCAGCTAAATTGCAACTGACTACAACCAATCATAGGTGGACTTATACTGCTATCTGAAGCAGGTTAATAGAATTATATGCATGCCTGTTTCTATCTCTTGGGCAAGGTTAAAAAAAAAACAAATGCTCTGCAGGAAATGTAACATTGTGGCTTGTCAAATATTAATGAATGTGAAAGTGTTGTTTAAACAATGGTGATGGTTAAAAATCTAAAAATGTTTAGTAGTATAAGTGGAATGAAATAGCCTATTTGAAAAGTGCCAATGGTGAAAACGGTTGTATATTGGTCGAGGTAAATTGATGAAATTTAGTGAATTTTGTATTAAAGTTGTGACCTTACCGGGTGTTTCGAAAGACAGACCTCGAAAAACAGACCCACAGACCTCGAAACAGACCCGGAAGTGAAATTCACTTCCGGGTATGGTGTTTCAAGGTCTGGTCTTTCGAAAACACCCGGGGGCGGGGGGGGGATGTCTCGAACACCCAGACCTCGAAAACCACCAGACCCGGAAGAAGTGAATTTACCTTCCGGGTCTGTGTTTAAGGTCTGGTGTTTCTGGTCTGATGTTTCGAGACATCCCCCCCCGTGTGTTTTCGAAAACACCAGACCTCAACGCCAGACCCGAAGTGAATTCACTTCAGGGTCTAGGTCTGTTGTTTCGAGGTCGGTGTTTCGAGACACCCGGGGGGAATGTCTCGAAACAACAGACTTTCGAAATACCAACAGACCTCGAAACACACCAGACCTCTAAGACACCAGACTCGAAACACACCAGACCCGAACCAAAAAACCCCCCAACCCGAACCCCGGAAGTAAATTCACTTGACTTTAATATTGTTATTAACATATTTATTAGTGTAAATTTGTGCGTGCCAACACCTCCTATAATTTCGTAATCTTTTAGAAAAAAATATCAAATTAACACGTTGTAGTGTTAAAAAAAAGTGTTATCATGCTGAGTTAACACTTGTTTTTAGAGCTTTCAATTACACACACCCTACCCTTTTGAAATGCATCCGCAAACCCTTTAGCTGGGTTTTTACATAATCTGCACTTCCTAAGCTTGATTATGAGGAAATCTAGTTCCACAGACCCCGAATTTACTTTACTTCCCTTACAGTTCTACAAGACCTTAACGGATTTCAGTTCTCTAAAGACCCACATTTTCCAAGTTACGTCAGGTCCCACAGTCCCCCCGCCCATTTCACATATCATAGAAGTTCATATCAGCAGAACCCCATTCCCCTCCCCTTCCGCTCCCATAGCCCCTCCCCATTCCCCTCTCCCCTTCCCCTCCCCTTCCCCTTCCCCCATTCCACTTCCCATTCCCCGTCTCTCCTCTGCCTCCCCTCCCTTATACCTTCCCTTCGCTTTCCCCTTCCCCTCCCCAATTCCCCTCCCTCCTCCCTCTCCTAATAAACTTTATTATAGTATAGTTGCAATATTATTATATTTAATAATATAACCTCAATGCATTAAGCATTTGCCGACATAGCTCGAACTTTTTGTGAACCTTATCTGAAAACAAAGAAATGATGCTGAGATTTATTTCTCACATTTGCACATTTTCACAATCTTACAAATCGCAACGATGTGTGAACATGGTGCATTTCAAAGCGAGCTTTTTGCGGTTGCACTTTACCTGAATGCTAACTGTGACAAGAATACGCCGTATACGAAGAGGGATATATCGATCGGTTTTGTAATAACACTACTGTATTTGATCCGTTACCACAGGTACTAACCGCAAAGTCCTTAAGAGGGATATGTGGTCCGTCCTGTCCGTCCAGCTGTTGTTCACATCCTTGTTGCCAAGACGAATCATTTATTTGCTAAATATGAATCTGTCAATGTGAGGAAGTTGATTGAAAATCATTTCTACAGACCCCGAATTTACTTTCCCTAACAGTTCTAAGCCCTCGAAACACCAAAAGACCTCGCAGCACCAGACCCGGAAGTAAATTCCACTGCCGGGTCTGGGGTTTCGAGGTCTGGTTGGTTTCGAGGTCTGTGGTTTCGAGATCTGTTGTTTCGAGGTCTGGTTTTCGATACATCCCCCCCGGTGTTTCGAACCCAGACCTCGAACAACAGACCTCAGACCTGAGTGAATCACGTCCGGGTCCTGGTGTTTCGAGGTCTGGTGTTTCGAAACAAACCCGGGCCGCGGGATGCTCGAAACATCAGACCTCGAACCACCAACCTCGAAACACCAGACCCGAAGTAATTCCACGTCCGGGTCTGATGTTGCGGACACCCCCCCCCCCCGCCAACCCCACCCCAACCTCCACCACCACCGGGTGTTCGAAGACCAGACCTCTAAAACACCAGACCGGAAGTGAATTCACTTACGGGTCTGATGTTTTCGAGGTCTGGGGTATGTTGTTTCGAGGTCGGGTATTCGAACCACCAGTGACTTACCACCAATTATACCTCCAAGACCACTTCTGTTTGGACAATTGATGAAAAGCGATAGCTGAACATCCTCGGGTGAATTGCCCCAAAGTAGTACACCTGTTGGACTATTTGTCAGCGGATGAATACATGCAAAGGGTTCACTTTTCCCCCCAGTAAATTGTCTACATTGTGGAGGTCTGGAATTTTTAGAACCAGCACCAAGGGCAAAACCCACATTTGATCTGGGTCATTGGGGTACCATATGCATGGTGAATAGGCTGTGTGGAATTGACTGCAGTGATATAACATTAATGCATTGATATGGGTCACTGTTATTGAATATAATGCCATGGAGTGCGTGACTTGACCTGTCTTAACAACATGCTTAATCGATATTCGGACAATGAGAAATAATATGCTCTTGATTACTATACCACCATTGCAAGGCAACACTAATGAGTGATTTACAACAAAACATAATATAGTCTTAGCATTGGACACAAATAGTTTAAATGAAAGTCAAGTTACATGCAAAGTTTTACAGTGAGATGTTAGGGAAGAAACCAAAACACAAAAAAGTTCGGAGTTACTCTCAATTAATGTGTGTGTTTAAAGATTCAAAGCCATCTCATGAAAAAACACGACGACACTGTGAGCATATAGGCCCTTGCAGATTAAAATTAAGGCACGACAATATATAGGCTAGTAGCAAAAATTTGCTGTTCCTTGGAGTTGAAAATGGAAAAAACTAGGATTTCTATAAACAACAACTACCATATTTATTTAAACTTTTTATTTTTTTTATTTTTGGGGGTTTTAATTTATGTGAAAGTTAAAAATCACATTAATAATACACCGTTAGGTCAAAAGGTTTTACCATAGGCCTTCTCCAAGATTTGCTATTGACTAGGCCCTTCACTTGAGTCCTTTGCGTGAAGAATGAATTTATTTTACAAAGACAAAAAGAAAAAGCTAAGACTAGTGGTATATTTTGCAGAGTTCACATCTTAGTCATTTAAAATATAGATGGACAAAAAGTAACATTTTCCTAATGTCATGTGCATGATGAAAGACGCATTTGTATACATATGAAAATGGTTATTTCAGCTTATTTAATTTTAAGTGTAATTAAGCACTGGTATGCATAAAGATGCGAACAAAAGCAGGCTTTCGTGCGATTGACTTTCAATCATGTTTATATAATTTAAGAATAAAAAAGACAGTAACCTTTAAGTTTCGTGTGGAAAGGTCGCTGAATAGGCAATGACTTTGGGCCTAATAAAAAGAGGAATTTTATTTAAGTTAAAGCAAATTTGAAGGATTGTTGGAATATACATAGTCATCCGCATCATCACCATGAATTAATAACTAAGTACTAAAGTATGGATGTTTCATGACACTAGCCTAATTTACGGTCAGAAGCTTAAATTCTTGAGGGCAGAGCCTGCTTAAGGAACGCTTCTTGTTGAGGTGGTTAGGTCGGTCCGATATGAAAGACCGGGATGGCAGCATTGATGCCGTTGTGGTCGGTATGAGGCGATGGCGGCTCTGCGTCGTGTCGTGAGCTTTCTTGTGAACAAAATATTCTGGGATTCTGCTACATCATACATGGCTGAAACTGGGGGAAGGGTGCGGGGGGGTGCGGTGGTACAAAGGTCTCGAAAACTGATTCAATTTCATAAGCATATATGCAGTCTTACGACCTAATTTGAATAATTGATTAGCATATTTGACTTTTTCATGATTTCATTGACACTGTTTTTGTGAACAAAATATCTGGAGATCTGTATGGCATACAGGCTAAAACTTGGTGGAAGGGTGCGAGGCTCCATATTCTCGAAAATGATTCAATTACATCGGAACATATGCATTTTTTAAGTATCCTAATTTGTAATATTAGCATATTTTTCCACCCATGTTTCATGATGTTTTCATTGAAACTTGTGAACAAAATATCTGGATGATCTGTACGTCATGTGCTGAAACTTGGCGGGGAAGGGTGCGGGGCTACAGAATCTCGAACTGATTCGATATACAAACATTATATATGAATTCTAAGTACCCTAAGTGCATAATTAATTAGCCTATTTGACCTATTCATGGATTTTCATCTGAACAACCCTTTTTGTGAACAAAATATCTGGAGATTGTACTCATACATGGCTGAAACTTGGTGGAGGGTGCGGGGCTACAGATCTCAAACTGATCATTTAAACATAAGCATATATGCATTCTAGTACCTAATTGCATAATTAATTCGCATATTTGACCTATTTTCATGGATTTTCATGAACTTTCTTGGAACAAAATATTCTGGAGATCTGTAGGAGCATACAGGGCGAAAACTGGGGGTGGAAGGGTGCGAGGATACAATTTCTCGACTGATTTCAATTTACATAGGACATATTGCATTTTAAGTAACTAATTTGCATAATTGATTAGCATATTTTCCACCCATTTTCATGATTTTCATTGACACTTTTCTTGGGAACACAATATCTGGAGATCTGTATGACATCCGGCTGGATGAAAACGTTGGTGGAAGGGTGCGAGGCTACATATTTCTCGAACTGATTCAATTTACATCGGAACATATGCATTTAAGGACTAATTTGCATAATTGATAGCATATTTTCACAATTTCTTGATTTTCATGGACACTTGTGAACAAAAAATTATCTGGAGATCTGTACGTCAGGGATGCTGAAACTCGTCCCGCGCCCAGCCACCCCCCCGGAAGGGTGCGAGGCCTGGCTACAGATACTCGAACTGATTCGATATACAAAACAGTATATATGAATTCTAAGTACCCTAATTGGCATAATTAATAGCATATTTGGACCTATTTTCATGATTTTCATTGACACTTTTTTGTGAACAAAATATCGCGGAGGAGATCTGTACGTCACGAAGGGATGAAACTGGTCGGGGTGGTTGTGGTCGGGGGGGTTATGGGGTGGGTGTGGTCCGAGGGTATGGCGTTGTGGTCGGGGTTATTGCATAGGTGGCTGACACTTTGAGGGTGTGGTCCAGTGAGATGTGGTGTGGTCTGGGGATATCAGGGGCAGATCCAGGATTTGAAAAACGTCAAAAATTAACGGGGGGGGGGGGGGATAAAGGCTGAAATTTGTCCAAAATGGGCTGATTTTGAAAGATTTTGCGGAATTACGGGAGACGCGCGCCCCCCCCCCGTGGTTGATCCGCGCCCGGTAATATGGGGTGTGGTCTTGCATGGAAGTATGGGTGTGCCCAGGGTTGGGGGTGGATTGTGGGTGTGGTTGTGGTCTGGGGTATGGGGGGGTATGTGAGTCTGTGGCTAGGGGGTGTGGTCCAGGGGGTATGGGGTTGTGGTCTGGGGGTTATGGAGGTGTGGTCTGGGGTTGGAGGTGTGTGGTCCGGGGTATCGGGGTGGTCCAGGGTAGGTAAGGGTGTGTGGGACAGGGGTATGGTGGGGGTTATGGTCAGGGGTATGGGGGTGGGTCCGGGGGTATGGAAGTGTAGTCCCTAGGTGGTGTGGGTCTGGAGGTATGGGGTGTGGTCGCGGGGTAGTGCATAGGCTGGACACTTTGTGAGGGGTTGTGGTGTTTGGTCCAAGTTGATTATGGGGTGTGGTTGAGGATATGGGTTGGGCCTGGGATAGGGGGTGTGGGCTTGGAAGTTGGGGTGTTGCCCAGGGTACAGGGTGTCGGTCTGTGGGTGTGAGGTGTGGATGGGGATGTGGTCCGGGGTATTGGGGTGTGGTCCTTGGGTATATGGAGATGTGGTTTGGGGTGTATTAAGATTGGTCCGTAGTGTATGTGGTCCTGGTATTGGGGTGTTGGTATGTGGATTGCTTAGCTGACCCGTTAAGGGTTTGGTGGTGTGGTCCAGGGGATTGGGGTGTGGCTTCTATGGTTTCGAGACCATACTATACAATCGGACACCTATTTGGAGACCGCTGGTCCCTATTGTTTGCATCAACCAATTTCAGGTTTTTTTTGAGCTGCACGAGTGGCATCTTACTGGGAAGGGTGTAAATTTCTCATGGAGTTTGGTTTTTTGCAAGCACATCCCAAACATCGGTTTTTTTTTCATTAAAATCCCTAGAAATGGGTACCGATTTGAGAAAAATTGACATCCGGACGATAACGGACTGCCACCGAAAATTTTATCAATTAAAGGTTGTGTTCCCATCACTTGTCCCTGCACAGCTTCACAGGTACTCCAAATCTCTTTCTTTCTAAAGATATAGCTACAACATACCAAATGAACTGGGGAGAGCCCACTTAATTACTACATATATAGTCCTTATTTAAGTAGCTGTTAATACAAACAAATAGCTTCTCAAATCAAACGTTTGATCGATTTCGATAACTTAGAACTTCATTTTGGTGATGGTTCTTCATCTGCATAAACAGTACCAATTTCAAAATCGGAACATGCACCTTTAATAATAAAAAAAAAATCATATTTATTGGCATACTCATTTAAGACAGTACGTGACCAAGAAGAACAAATTGATAGACTACTGTAATTTATAGTACACAATTATTTTTTGTGTGTGGGAGGTGGTGGCACGTGGAAGGTGGAACTTATGTTGTAAATGTTTCAAATGGGGGAAAAAAAGAGCATTCCAGAACAGCGGCGGTGCCGGAAAGGTTTTCGGGAAGGGGCGGGGGGTGGGGTGGATAAAGTGAAATTGGTTGGGGGAAAGTAAATATTTCTAGGAGGGAAAATATGTAATTAAGCCTAGGAAAATCAACAATTTTTCATGAAATTCTCGAACAAATATGCTTTTTTTTTCAAAAAGTGGAAATGTTATTTATTTATGGGCGGGACATTTACATTTGTACTTTTATGACCTTTGCATAAGGAAAAAGATAAATTCCTACTTAAAAAACTTAATAAATAGTCTTGTGTGTTCTTAATTTGCTATTATGATTAATTTTTAATTAAAAAAAAACATGCTTTTTGCGTTTGTGTGCTGATTTGCTATATCCGTGCAGTTATTAAGGTTCAATGGTCAAAGGCCCAAAGCACTCTTTAAAAATGATTAAAGGGTGCAACGAGGAGTTATGGACATCCGTCTATTTGTGTGATAATTAGGTAGTGCTTTTATAAAGAGATAAGACAGGGATAAAATTGTGAATTTTGCACACAAGTACTTTAGGCAGTGATAATCTGCACAATTTCACAAACAAAAATGGTCCCTTTGGGGTATATTTTCGCTAAAAATGGGTTCCGTTAGCCGTTAGGGCATAGGGGTCACTTTCAGAACCAGTCTGCATGCTGCACACCTTAAAAATACGGGAAAATACGGGTCAAAAATAACCTCAAAAGAGTCAATTTTGACCCCGCAGGCCACTCTCAATTATGCACCAACTAGAAAAAAGGTCAATTTCCCCCCCAGTTATCTGGTAAAAAATTTACCCTGAATTGTGGTAAAAAATAACCCCTTTGGGTTAAAATGATTATAGTGGGGGACTGTAGTGCACAGACCTTATGCGAGTGTGCAAATCTGGATAAAATTGTGAATTTTGGTACACAAGTACTTATACATTGATAATCAAAACAATTGATGGAAGCAGGGGTAAAAAAATAAAATGTTCCGAATGTGTTGAAAAGCACACCATGATGTTTTGTCTGGTTACAAGGATTCCAAAAAGGTATAGTTTATACTACCTGTGACTTATATTTTGAGAATTATGGGGGTAAAAATGGTAAAAAAGTCAAGTTTGGTTTGTACAGGGTCAAAAATTAAAAGTTGCTCCAATTTTTGTAAAACGCGGTTCAAATTGTTGGTTTAGCTCATAGAATGAAATATAGGAATAGTTTTGACTATCTTACGTGTCCGGTTATTAACCGTTACGTGTTCGGTTATTAACCAAAATGGCGAATAAAGTCAACATCTTTTTGCAGCTATTGGATTCTATTGACCTGTGACCTATTTTGTATAACGTGAAAACTAAGCATAACAGATAAGGCAAACTATTCCTTAAAAGAATTTGCACCACATATTAACTGAATCAAAGCAACTTTTGACTCATGTACACACCAAAATTGACTGTTTCACCATTTTTACAGTTTTTTACCCGTAACTCCAGAACTATAAGCCATAGATAGTGTAAACCTTTTTGGAATCATGCATGTAACCAGACAAACACCATGGTGTGCTTTTTAACACATTTGGAACATTTTAAATTTTTGACCCCTGTATAACCTTGAAACTCAAGCTGGGGCCATTAGGCTAAGTGGGGTTGGTAAGTGCTTCCATCAATTTTATGTTTTCAGTGAAAATACACCCGTAATATTCATAGGGACCGTGTTTCTGGTGGTCTATCCCATAGCCGATTTTTGCATAAAGTCTGTCATAAAAATAAATATCTTACCGACAATTTAGGTCCCCTATATACATAATAGAAAAAAGTAAAAAATGACACTTGTGCTATACTGCAAGAAAAATGACACACTAATTATTTTGCTGATAATGTTAGGTTAAATTCTTCTCTATGTCAATGAACCAGTCACAATCAGAAATATGATACCATTATGCCATACCAGTTGCAAGTCGCATCACTTCCGTCGCTTATTGGAAAAGCGACTGCCGATATCGCATTTGCAAGTAGTTCTCCTTTTTTTTGAACGACAGAACGAGCATGGGTATCTGACTAAAATCCAAGACCTCCCTCTCCTCCGGGCTGTATAACAAACCATAGGCCTATTTAGTTTGTAGCGCCACCGGAAAAGACTTCTGCCAAAATATTTTGCGGATGAGATGAGAAAATACAACGCTAATGATACCAAAAAAAGGGTAAAAAGGTCCACTTTTTTGTACATTTTTTGATAAAAAGGTACAAAATTCAGAGCAATTTTGACAAAACGCCCCTTTTGGAGATGAGATGTTCAAAAAGTCCTAAAAGGGACCATTTTAGGGGGATTATGTCCACTTTTACCAAAAAAGGTCCACTTTTCCGAAGTTCCGCACCTCCCCAAAATAAATCCTGCCTACGGCCCTGAAAACAAAACAGAACCAAATGATGACATGCTTTTAATATAGGCTTTAAACTTCCTCCCGGTTTAAACTATTGGACATTAGTATTAAAGACTACTGGATTTAAACACGTTAGGCCTAACCTTTTTAATGAAATGTTAGTACTTTATAGCATCACCATTAGGTTGTAAAACTTTTATCAACGTTATCAAATATAAAATGGAAACTGAGTATTAGGACCTATATTGCTAAAACATAGGGCCTATGAAAACTTTCAGGTCATTTTAAGAAGTGGAGATTTGATCTGTAATGCCCTGCAGTTGCTTTATGTCATACTAAAAAGTAGTTTTGGGGCAATTTTTTGTTGTATGCATTTTTTTTCTGCATTGTATTTTGTTTGATTTATGTGATTTTTTTGTGATTTGTTTAGCATAGCATCATGCCAAAGAATAATGGAATTATAGAACCTATTTAAAAGAATTCAACACAGACAAATCCACTCTTCCGACTTCTACGGGTCATAACTTTTTTTCGCCACGGGAAACATGTCTTCCGCCACGGATGACCTAGGGGTACTTTTTGAAGAGGAATCGATTGCACTAGGTTAAAATTTTCCCCGATCAGTCAAATTTTTCCCCTGAAGGGTTTGTCCCACCCCTACCCTTTTAGCTCCTTTAAGTGGCTAAGAGACCACGTGGTCATTGTTTATACATCCCATTTGGTGGTATATAGTGCCTTTTGGGATGTATATAGCGCGCCCTCATTTACAGAAAGGGGTATATACCCCAAAAAGTAGTATATAGAGCCTTTTGGGGGATTTGCTGTACTGCCTGTAGGTCTAGGAAAAAGAAATATAAATTGCTTTAAAATACTTGAAAATAGATTCGTTAGAAAGAGCCCTACTATAGAATTATAACACAGTTTAAATGATTTCAATCTGTTACCTAGTTCTACTTACTAAGCATAACTCCACAACGTCTTTTAACAATAACAATTAACATTGTCAATTAATGAATTATAACAAATGTGGAGTTACATTCAAGTCTACCATGCTACAGTTTATGTAACACAACATGAAATTACTTTTCCCTTGACACATACCTCAACTTTATCGATCCCAAATTCCCTCCAAATGCATGATATTTCATTTTTTTTTATCCAAAACAACTTTAGACCGTATGTGAAAAAATCTTCATCGACATAAAAATGTATTTTTTGCCAAAAATTGTTCTACGCCATTGACGAGCTGACAAGGCAGTTCAGGCCATGGGAATGAAAGTTTTAGATTTGCGTCCGCCGCCTGCATGCCCCAAAACCTATCGCTGAAAATGTTCATTATTTTTTTAAAAAAATCATTATTTGCATAGAAAATGCTCTTCATCACAAAAAATCAAGTTTTAAATCATCAAACAGCTGGAAAAGGGTACAATTACACAATAACAATAGACTACATGTATGCATGCACTGTCTCTGAACAACATGACCCGTTTCTTGATGTGATTGATCCGTCAGCTCTGGCTGGAAACCCGTGAACCACAAGTCAACCAATGAAAATATACATAATGAATAATGAAATAAAGCCTTTTGAAAAATGTCCGGATGCAAATCTGAAACTTTCATTCTCATGGCCTTAGGTCATGCATACGTCACATGGGTCAAAACATGTTTTTGTTTACAATGCCTGCCATAGACGATTCCAAAGCTTGTTCCGAAGTGATAGCACCACTCAAGGTCAATTTCGATTAGCTCCTAATTTATGCAGTATAATGTACTGACGTAGGGTAAATTCCACAGTGCCACGTATGGCCAGCTATCATGAGCTATTAATTTCATGCAGTTTGCCTTCGCTCTCTTGAAAGAGTAGCCTATCCCAATTTATTTAGAATCGATGTGTCGACTCTAAGCCCATAGTATACTTCCAGTCGCAGAGCGATTGATGTGCGCAGTACCAAATTTCGACTCAAGATCAAGTATCGTGCATGCTCACGAGCAGAAATCGCTCACTGCGACTGGAAGTATAATCAGGGTCTAAAAGGTCATGGTAAATCAACTACCGGATCAGAGGTCACATTCGTACACGGTGCTTATTACAATAAGTCCTGCATGAAAAGGGTTGTTCCACCAGAAAATGCATGATTGATTTCTGCTGTTTATGGATGATTTAAAAGGAATCATTTCAAGTAAAGGTAATATAATATCTAGGGAACATATAAATCAGCTCTTTTGTGAATTGCTTTGGAAATTCGGATCGTATAAAGTGTGCAAAGTTGGCTCTTTGAAATGGCCTGCTAACAGGTAAAAGTAATTTCATGTTATGTTGCATAACTCCACATTCATTAATGACAACATATTAAAGACATATGAATGTGGAGTTATGCTTAGCAACAAAATGAGTCGTTAAACTTGCAGTTGCTGAGAAAAACAAGGATCTGAGAATTTGATCCAAACTAAAGTGTTTTCTAAGCCCATGGGGGCACTCCCATTTTCAGCATCGCTGTCACCCAAAGACCCCATATATTTCGGAAATGTCGCCAAAAGCCCCCATTTTTTTTGAAAATTTTCCACTGTCACCCAAAGACCCCTATTTTTTGAAAATTTTCAACCAAAGACTGGGTGAAATTTTTATAAAATTTTCTTAGAAGGCCCCATTTTTTGGAAATTTCACAAATTTGTCACCCAAAAAAACCCTATTTTGTTGCATTTTTGGCTGTCACCCAAATACCTCTATTTTCTTAGTCCTCTGTCACTGAATGCCCCTGGGTTTGGAAGCTCCATCCTTACACCCATATCCATTTCACATGTGATTGCCTCTGCCCCCCCAGCTCTTACGTGAGGTATTACTGGAATCGACTGCCATGCAGAGATATTTCATCACAGAATTTACATGGCCTTAGGTCTTCAGAGAACTGATGACATACTTGTGAAACAAAAGACGTAGCAATCAAAGACCATGACAATTATCTCAAAACACTACTGCAACATTGTGTGGAACAATAAAGCTCAGCAGAAGAACTCTCATTCCTCGGACATCTGGTTTTATTTGACTCATACAGGAATCTGCTTACCTTCAATCCGATGTTGATGTAACAAATTGCATTGTCTTTAGGCAGATGCAGAACCTCCCATAAATATATATTCCCACATAATATATATTCATTTTTTTTTTTTTTTTTTTTTTTCCCTATTTTGTTGCATTTTTGGCTGTCACCCAAATACCTCTATTTTCTTAGTCCTCTGTCACTGAATGCCCCTGGGTTTGGAAGCTCCATCCTTACACCCATATCCATTTCACATGTGATTGCCTCTGCCCCCCCAGCTCTTACGTGAGGTATTACTGGAATCGACTGCCATGCAGAGATATTTCATCACAGAATTTACATGGCCTTAGGTCTTCAGAGAACTGATGACATACTTGTGAAACAAAATACGTAGCAATCAAGACCTGCAATTATCTCAAAACACTACTGCAACATTGTGTGGAACAATAAAGCTCAGCAAAGACTCTCATTCCTCCTCGGACATCTGGTTTTTATTTATTTTATAACATTTGGCAAAAAGCACAGGCAGATCCCAATGTGCTGACTAAAGCAATAAATTAAAGGGAAGCCTTATAAACAACACCAAAATGTAATAAAGGAAACTAAAATGAGAAAATATGTAAAAAGACTAAACAAAAATGACTAACACTTAGACCTGGAGTGTCACCTAAAGCTGCCCGGCCTTGAAAGCATGAAGGAGGCACAAGTCACAGCAGTATCTGGCAACTCATTCCACAACTTTGGTCCCATGATGGAAGAAACTTCTCTGACAAAGAGTGAGGCGACTGAAAGTTGATAGAGGGCCACGAGAATGAATTACAATCTGGAGTTGGACGATAGATGATTAGGCAAAACATTGGAGCAGAAAAAAGACCCGCATAATTTTGAAGACCTGACAGACAGCAAAAAGTCAACGCCGATCCCTCAAGAGACTGCATGGAAGTTTGGTAGAAGGAGGCATGTTCAAGATCCAAACTTCAAATGGTCCACAGGCAAATCTCTGACAATCCAAACGATTGGTTGGGGTCCTTGTTAATTGGGTGCAGGCTGTGCTGCGATTCTACTAGGGACGAACCAATTAAATGTACAAGGTGCGACGAAGATTTTTAGGAGCACGATGGAAATTCCTTATGGATCAGGCCAATGATCTTCCGAGCCTTTTTGCAGATGGCAATCTATATGTAATTCCAGTAAGTTTGCTGGTAATGTGGGTCCCAAGGAAAGTTGATGTCTCTAACTTTGTCAATGGGCTGGGTGTTGAGGATCAAATGTAGGTTTGGTTATGTTTTTGGCCTAGTCGATTGACCATGGCCTTTGTTTTCTTAGCATTGGCTTGAAGGAAGTTGGAAGTAAACCAATTAAAGACTTTGTCATGCCTCGTTGAAAATCAATAGTACTTGGGTGTTGTTAATAGGTTTATACAACGTGGTGTCGTCAGCGTATAAACGAATTTGCAACCTGAAAAAAAGGGAATGCAGAGGTTAGTTTTAAAGTCAAGAAAAGGAGAGACCCCCAGTACATAAGCCTTGGGGGAACCCCTGAACGAACTGAACATGGAAGACGTACATCCAAGGGTTACCAACTTAGGCCTACACCAGCCACTGTAAAGTAAAAGCGGCAATTGAAATGCCAGCCCCAGACCTCCATGCTTCAATAAGATTAACTCAGACCAATTTGCCATATGCCATACGTGCACAAAAGTTTCTTTCTCAACATCCAGCAGCCGCCCCACTCGTTTCAGCAATTATAGTCAAGCCTTTTAAGACCCAGGACCAAAAGACCTGTTCCAAGACTCGTTTTTTCCAGCAACAATCCGTCAATTGGAACATGTTTTTTTAACCTGATCAATTAGTCACTATACCATCCACCAAACCTTCAAGGACAAGTCAGCAACCACTTACATGTACGTAAACAACTTCAAGACTAAATCAATTCTACACAATTCTAACAATGCGCACTCCAACAACCCTTTCATTTGGCTTCAGCACTTGAGGCGTTGCAGAGTATTCGTCAAAGTCAAGTTGTAGTTTTGTAATTACCGTCACAGATTTCTTCCTAGCGTTTTCAAACACACTGGAGCCAATTTGAAACCTGACAACACAGGATTGTTCCTATAGGACTATGAACTGCCTAGGCAATAAGCTATAATAGTCAAAAACCACTGCTCATACAATGTGACGCAAGCAATAAGGGCGGCAGCTCTTACTCCAGAATGATAGACCCGTAGCCTATCTAAGCCATGATGCTTACTGATACTGAGACATGGCTATGCAACATTAAAAAAAACAATGTTGGCAACGTATTGTTATTTCCATTTGAAACACTTTCATCTGTACACTTTTGGCAGGCACACAGTTGTCATTTGTCATTTTTACGCCCAAGAGATAACTAAAACCCCTCTACAATAATTATCAGCTGGCATCGAATGCTGGTTATGTCGGACCCTCAGACCACCACAAACCTCCAACCATAATCGTGAGATTTAGGTTTAATCATTTGTTCTACCCTCAGCAAAGCACCTAAAAGGCTTCAGGGTATGTGCTAAGCTTGCAGAATATTACATCTATGAGATCCGACACAGCCAGGAAAGCCATGATTGTGGGCAGATGCCCTAGCCCTGTGTATAGCTTTCCCTCCTAGTACAAATCAGAAGCCAGAGTTTTGAAGGGAAGTGTGGGTCACATTTCTAACCAAGCCATTAGGAAAGCCTTGAAGTCATTAGGCTAGAAACAGAAAAGACTGAAAGCTTATACAGGCCTTGATACATTGTGATGGCTGTAAGAACATCATTCTTTTTATGCATAAAATTCATCTATCCACCTACTAACTATAAATTATTAGTCTATGAACTTCTAAGTTGGCATGTTTATCAGGGTGACACCATAAAAACTTGACCAACTTAAAGTTTTTCCACTTTTTTTTAAATTGAACTCTGTGAATTTTTATTTTTATCAATAAAGATGGGTTTGTGCATCTTGCCTGAAAAAAAAATATTGTTCATATTTGGTTTGAGTGGTTCTCACGATATGGATTCCCCCGAACAACTAAGTCAGCAAAAGAGACTGTCCACGAACACATTGTTTTCTTAGCTCCATACCCCAATGTCCTAAATAGACAGAGCCATATCCTACCCCCGCCTGACACACAGACAAACACTGATATTTAGCACAACTGCAAGACTGTCAGGCATGGGGAATTTCATGATAGAGAGAAGTACCCTAATTGTTTTGGCAACCAAGGACTTTTCAAATCTAAAATAACGACACAGGAAATGATAAATTTTGCTTGAAAATCTCCCACTGTTGAAGAATTTTCGTAGTTCTGAAGTGGTGGAAGATTAAATGTTGACAGCAATTGAATTTGCCCATTTTAAGGTTTTTTTTTTTTTTTTTTTTTTTTTTTTTTTTTAATATTATATTATTCATTAATATGCTCAAGAAAAACTGGTTATTTTACCAGAATTTCAGGTTGCTTCTGATGGTGCATTTAATGTTAAGAGCGAATGTTTGTATCACAAGGTGCCCCATGGAATGCCACTGTAGTATTTTCTGTCCCACACATTACGATTTCTTCCAAGTAGATTGAATTGCACGTAATTAGAGATTCGGGGTCACAAAATGCCCCTTTAAAGTTTTGGTTGGTCCCTGAACCAGACAATCCCATTGCTTATTATCACAAAAAAAGCTATAATCTCTTATTTTGCTTCTTCACGATCAAAATGAAGATAAAGTCTTACAAGAGAGTTACGCAGACTCGACCGCAGCAAGCCCCACTTGCAGGGCAGACCAGAATGAGTTTGACACAACAGGATGTACTGACTCAGACCACCTAAGAGCCTGAAAGCTAAAAACCAACACCAGAATGGGTACTTCTAAGACCCTTCCAGTACAACGGCATGGTCTGGCTGCCGCATGTGCCTGGACTTGATGTTCTCGTCTTAATCCCTGGCATGAAGAAACCTCCTCCTATCTTTATTGTAATAGGAAGCACTCTTTGTGCATCTGGTGGATATCCGCTGGTGCCAAGCGACAGTCACACTGATCATCTTTTTTGTGCTGTCCTAATTTGCAGCTCAATGTCCATCATCTATTCATCATCACGATACCAGTGGTTTGATGTTCCCTGTTCAACATCATTTTCTTTGTTTATTGACCATCTGTGGTACGGAACTGGTGCATGGTGCTGTTGAGCACTTTTGAACTTATTCTGAGAGAATATCCTTTTTTGCAGAGTTTAACAGAAGCTAGTCTGTTTACAATATACCCAGTCTGTGCTCATTAAAAAAAATTCTAACATCCTGGATGATCGGTACAATGCTATCAACAAATTTTGCATATTGGTGATCGTTGCAAGGGTTTTTCTGTTACTGAGATTGTTCATCACCCCAAACCATACCCTTTCCGAAACCATCCTCACAGAGCGTCTCAGACCAGTATCGTACGTCCATTGAAGAGCACCAGAAAATTGCCTTCCTTTATATTTGACTTGACTCCATTTGCTCAACCTGTAAATTTTCATCATTTTAACTTCTTGACACAAAATTGTAGTCTATGTTGAACTTGTTCATGTCATCAGTATTCCAGTGTTTCTAGTGTCTTTCTTGGAGCTACGCAGCTGGACCGAACATGCAAGAATACCTTTTAGAACCATCTCAATTGTACGATGGATTGCTGGATTTGTGTCACTAATTTCTACTTGTGTATTACTCATGCAAACTAAGTCCTCTGTGCTAGTGCCATGGCTTCTCCCAGTTACCATAGGAAATGTGATTCTGGGATCTTTATCTAACCACAAAGGATCTACCATGAGAGCCTTAACACACATTTTAGCAGTTGCTGTTGGGTTGATGTACACTCTTGCAATTCTAGATGGCATACCATGGAGTCTTGACACCCCAGAAATGGACCTCTCATGGATATCAGTTGTGCTCATTGCCTGTGCTGTACTCTCAATAATCTGCTTCATGGTTGCAAATGCAGGAAATAAACAACTGCTTTCAACACTCCTGATATGTCAAATGGCTTTGGTTGTATACATTGAGTATATGCTCTTTCATCACAAACTTTGCTCAGCACCACTACTTGTTGGAACAGCAACATGTGCTATCTATCTTTTAACTAGGCTACATAATGCCGGCGTCATAGCATGGCATGCTACTTGGCTTGGGTCAGCATTACACAGCATCAAATTCTTGCCCTTTTTGCAAAGCGTAAACTCAGACTCCGTAGAACCTACATGGTTCAGATCAGCCATTGTTCTCTACCTGGTTCTTGTCACTAGCAAACTTATATTTTTTGAGAAAAGAAAAGAGATACCAGTTTTAACAGTTTATTATTATGTACTTGCAATATGCAGCAGTGTGACATTGTTTTATTTCACAGTACTGCGTCGTCTGTGGCTGGCGTTTGCCCCAGCGCCCCCTACCATACAAGATGCAACATCCGTATTTATCATCGTCTGCAGTGCAATATGCCTTAAATTGACCTTCTGTCACATGGGACATCATCCTGGTGCTCGCAAAGCTAATGTCCTCACAACTGTGGCTGGTATGATGTTACTTGTACTCCAGCCAACAATTCCCAAATCCCTTGTGGAAGTGTCTGATTGGTTGATCATTGCTACTGCTTGTGTTATCCTTGGAACTGCATCAGGTTTGATAGCACCATCTCAAAACTGGGGTGTTCTGCTTTTGCAGTCACTCATGGTCGGATCAGCAGCAGGTGTCAATTTAGCTGAGAATCTGTTTGGACGACAGCCACATTTTAGCAGTACTCTACTCTATACATTATCTTGTACCACTTGTGCATTTATAGCAATTAGTATATGGAACTGGAATCTTGCCAAAGACCTAAAACGTGCCACCAAGATACCAGATGTCACTACACAATTTGTGGTTCTAGTGATTTTAACTACAGTAACGTTAATGGCAGAGGGCAGTGCATTGCCTATGGGTACAGTGACATTATCAAGTCTTGCCTTGCCATGTACCCAATTGTATTGTGGGATATATCTATCTACAGCAGTAATCTTGCGAGTACATTGTGTATGGCAGAAATCAAGAGATCCATTCAACTACATGTCTGGCAACATTCCAACACTAACAAACATTGCTGCCATAGTATGCTATCTTCTAGCAATTATAAACTGCCCCATTGAGCCATGGGAAATATGGAACTGCACTTGTGCCATAGTTCTCCTGCTCCTTCAACCAGATCCAGTTCTAATGACATCACTTCCTGAACAGAAGCAATCTGGGATACTTCTTACCATATGTATGGTCAATCTTTATGTAGCAAGTGCTATTCACTGTGATCTGTGGTACAGTGGTCCCTAGGATTTTTTCTGCCTCATGGAATTGTTAAGCTTAGCTCTTGTTCTACCTGTGTATGTATTCTTGGGTAGACAATTTTTGGAGTGATTACGTAGCTTTGCCAGAGACAGTGGTGTTTATCACACCATTGAATTCAATACTTTATCGTGGTTGGAATAGCTATACCACGTGGCTGTTGGCTACAGTTGGTCTTAGTGCAGGGACTGGGTTATAGTGGTATAAGATATCAAATGAAACGTAAGAAATAAAATGAGAAATGTAGTTATCTAACAGTTTATAGCATTGCTGTGGCAATAATCTTTTCAAATGACATCAGAAAGGTTCTTTTGGAAAATGCAAGGTTTCGAAGCACCTTATATCTTGCAATATATTCACAAGCACATGTCAATGAATGCATCATTATTATGCGGAAGGTGAAATCGCATGTGCTCGTGGCCGGACCCAGGGGGGCAGGGGGAAGCTCCCCCCCCCCCCCCCCCCCCCCCCCCCCCCCCCCGGGGGACATCTTGCCCCCCCAAAAAAAAAAAATTGTGATATCTTGTCCCCCCCTGAAAATATTAGGGATTTACAACATTAAGGCCATATATTATACGAAAGATTAAATATATGCTTGCCAAGTTGCCCCCCCCCAAAAAATACATGTGCCCCCCCCAAAAAAAGCTGGTTACTCCATGCTCACTGCATGTGCTGCACCCAACACTGCATGTGATGGTCCATTATTGTAACGGGATGCTTCTCAGGGTTATCACATTTGGAAAACTTCGAATTGAAAAGGTCTTTACATGTAGAGATTGGAATGAGCAAAACTTTTATTACATGTACGTACCTTGAAAATAAACTACATATATTTATACAGCAAACGGAAAGGTGGAAAGATGTTGTGTTCATTCAAGCAGGTTTATGTGTATTGTTGTCTGTATGCCCTTCAAATTGCCATTCGTTTCATAACATTTGGGCTTTCATTTAAGCATATAGGTAATATCTATCAGAACACCCAGGATATATAGGTATTGTGGATAGTTCTACAAAATGCCAACTCAACAAGGTCAACCCTTACTCTTTAAGATTTCCTTCAATTTTTGCATTGTGGTAGAACTTATTGAGAAACCAAAATTTCTAAATGCTTTAAGTCCCAAACTCCATTTAACTTCCTTGCTACAAGCATTTTGAAATTTGAGGGGGGGGGGGGGGGGAGAGTCCATGCTGAAAAATGTGCAGCAAGGCAACTGTTATATTTAGGGGACCATAACTCTAAAATAGTACCCCAACATGTGAATTTGGTATTCTATTTTAGGAGACCTTTTGTGTACTGATCAGAAGCATGTCACTTTCACTCAGTTTTGAGTCACAGGCACCATAAGTTTTGAGCAATGTTTTAGGGGGCAGACTCCAAAGTAATGTGAAAATTCTCCAAAGGAATCACATCCACTAAATCAACTAGGTGTAGCAGACGACGCATGCCGTAGACAGTGGTTTGCTTCCGGAATAATGGCCCTTGCCTAAAGAAGAGTCCCAAAATGTTAAGTTATGTCTTTAAATGAAATTTGACCATTATATGTGTGGACTAGTAACAAAACCATGGGTGGTAAAGATTTTGTCTGTGCCATTTTTGTATAATTTGAGTGTTTGGGGCAACTGTAAATTTTAGTTTCTAGTTAACATGCAAATCTTTGATACGCGGTACTAAAAAAAAGGAACAGCCTTCAGCATATTACTTTTTCATTTTTGTTGAAGAGGTATGGTGCTATCTTCCAAAAAAATTCAATTTTGAAGTACCAGTCGCTTTTTAGCCGCAGAAATCGACATTTGTGGAGAGTCATTTTGTTACACAAGTCAGGGGGTTATGTAGTGGTGTGATTCCAAAATAGTGTTTACTAAAAGCCAGTTGTATTAATACGACTTGCAGATATAATGTACAAATGTGTTGAATAAAACTACAGTCCCTTTGAAAAGAATATATCTGGACAATATATGAGGCTAGAAAACATACTAATCTTAAATAATATCGCCTGTAGACTTAAAGGAGCATTTTGTTGTCCACAGTCTCATCCCCCCCCCGACTTACCTCAAAGAAGATGTTTATATCATCTAAACTGTTTGGGGGCTAAGGATAGTATGTGTGTCTAATCTTAGTGCAAATTCGATCTGTTCTGGAGGAAATTAGTATTTTGATTTTCTGGTCCTAACATAAATTACAACACAGTGGCCTAGGGCTGTGACACAAACCTTTGCTCATAAACTATCAAAAGGCACAATCAGAATCACTGAAATTTTGAATTATCTTTCTCAAGATATCTAGTTTTTGAACCATAAACAAAAATTCTGTTGTTGATGACGAAATGCCCTTTAAAACTGGCTCTTATCAAAACTAAGTTTTGGACAGTGGCATGAAGATCGGACTTGCCATAATATGGATCAAACTGGACCACATGGCATTTTAAAGGTCTCTATAATGCCAAAATTTGAAATGAAGGCATCCTTCCAGAAGGCATTGGACTTCTCCTTCTCTCAAAGATTGTTCCAGAAGATTTTGGCATTGGTTTCTTGGGGGTCAAAAAGGTATGAATGGATGTTCACAAAAGTTTTCAGAATGAATGGTTTGGAATAATCATAGGCGTAAATCCCAGGTGGTATATACCCCATGCTTTTTATGAGATTTTGGCCCAAAATTATGCGTCTCCGTGAGCATATGGTCCTAGAGCATAAATATCGGGAGAAATATTCTAAGTCAAATTTGAAATGCACATTTTCCGAACATATGGCAAAATATGCTCCAGGAGCAGTATTTGATGTAGAATATTTCTCCACTGCTCTTCTCCAGAAGGCATATTTTGCCTTATGCTCCTGG
>JAMKCH010021437.1:0-21383 GCA_023653785.1 Ophioderma brevispina | reverse complement strand
TTCAATGAATATTTGGCGATGTTGACGGCCAAATTTAAAAAACTCAAGGGAACTTACCGCACATCCGCGCCGGGGGCGGCATGCGGTTGATCTTTCTGATGAGTGTAGTATCAGTAAATTTCGCATCAGATTGTAAATTAGACATGACACTCCTTTCTTATATGAAGGACGTGCCATAAAAATGGTGACAGCCATTTTATAGTGATTCTGGTATAATATTAAGTAAATATTGTGACTTAAAATATGTGTTGAAATATGTGAAATAAATGATATTTGTGCTATCTTATGAAGATATGTTGGGTTATGCGAATGACGACTCTCTCTCTCCCCTCTCTCTCCCTATGCCTATAGCTCAGAATAATTTGATAACATTTAGGCCCTATTATATATCGGGTCTGTCATCTCATTCTTCTCTATGAAATCGATCCACCTCTATACACATCAAACTGTACCCCCTCCAGAAGTGACGCTCATCGCACCCAAGATCCTACAAATTAACTTTCATCCAGCTGTCGCTCGTTCGAGTTTCCTGCTTTTTATTTCTTCTCTGATTTGTGCCAGTGGTTTTAGATTTACTACATATTACTTTTTCTTTATTTTTCCCTCGTCCGACTTCCTCATCCTCTCTCTTTCCCCTAAGGCTGTATATTTGTTCGTACACCCCCTCCTGCCTCCATTCCCTCTTTTCAGTGACCATCTCTCGAGGACTTCCCTCTAATCTTTCTATTTCCCTCAATTTCCCCCTCTACAAAGTCGTTTTCTCTCCCCTCTCGACCACCTCTTAAAGTAGTATATGATAAGATATATAGATAGATATATAGCTGATAATTATATATATATATATATAATTATTATCTAATATATAGAATATATAGATATATTAGATATTAATGTATAGATTATAGATTAATATAGAATATATATATAATATATAAATAACAGTGTTTACAGGTGACATCTTTGGAATTAAAAGTGCTCAATCCCATTACAGGAGAGCGTAATGAAAAATTTCAACGTATAGACCTCGGGAAAGGCAACCGTACTCGAGTTTTCACGGAACCCTCACTTACGATCACGGGGATCCGATCCTCAGAAGGATGAGGTGTGTATTTATATTTTACATCTTTGGTTAAGACCGCCTGTGCAACATAATCCGTCTGAGGATCGGAGATTACCGATGATCATATAAGTGGGGTTCCGTGAAATCTGAGTTAACGGTTGCCGTCCAGAGTCTATACTTTGGAATTTTTCATTACGCTCTCCGGTAATGGGATTGAGCACTTTAATTCAACGGATAGTCACCTGTCAAAACACTGTTAATTTATTACGCCCACTACTTGTAGAGGTTGAGCACTTTCTGACTATTCATTGGACAGACCGTGCTGGTTACAAGGGCTTGCTCGGGTGACACCATAAGAATGTGTATTATATACCCTCCCTTTGGTTAAGGGACAACGCCGGTGCAAAATCATCCGGCTGAGGATCGGATACCCGATGATCTTAAGTGAGGTTCCGTGAAAAACTCGAGTACCGGTTGCCTTCCAGAGGTCTTTTTTTATATAAATATATATGGATAATATATATATAAGTATTTGATATATAGATGATCTATATATTATATATTTTATATATAATATAATATTGTATATATATATAGATATTACATATATTGAATATATATATAATATTTATATATATATATATTTATATATATATATCATTTTTATAATAGATAATATTGGCCCATGCTACTTCATGAGGTTCCACACGCAGCTGGGGTTTGGTTTAACGGCTGCGCTCGTTTTAATTGTACAGCGTTTAGCATGTGTGACATGAGTTTCACTCGTGCCTACTAATCAACAAAACAAACCCGCAGTATTGCGTATGTGTTACGGTACACATGATTAGTGAAAATCTTCCAGAAACGACTTTAATGTATTATGTAATGAGGGTTTAACAACAGTAAAGGAAAAACTATGTTGTTTAACAAAGTAAGCCCTCTATACCGTTCAGCTGTTCCTCAATATTGGGCTGCTTTGTTTGAAATGGTTACGAATGTTCATTACTACGTTAGTGATAAGAACAGTAAAACATATCGGGTAACGGTCTTTGATATATGACACTGGCACCGAAGTCTTTCGTACTCGTAAATCACGTCATGCGGGCGGGGCGAACCTTTGGATGGTGTGTGTTGTCTTTCACATTTGGACCTTCACGTGGGCTTAAGGAGCTAACAACGATTAAGACATAGTGCCAATGACTACCACATGTTGCCGACCTCTTGGCCGCTGTATCGAATTCGTCGATCCAACTTTTCAACTTCACGAGACATACGTTCGTTTATTGTCTGAAAACTACGGCCGAGTGGCACCATCAACAAGGATCGGGGAATCAAGAAACATCAAAGATACTTGCATCCGGATGAGAGTAATCATCTGTGAGGTAGCTATGACAAAAAAGTACACTCCCGGAAGAACAATGGGGGTACAATGGTCAGGATAGTGGTCGTCAAGTACCTTTACGAAGCCGATTTTCTTAACGGGAACAATGGACCAACTTATTGCTCTTCAAAAATTCTTTTTAGAACGTACTTACAGTTTCCTAAAGTCTCAGCGACAGTAGTGAAGCCACAATAGCCAATTCTAATGCATATAAATGTGGAAATTGTTAGGGGTAACAGCCGAAAGAATGCTGAAAAAATTATACCAAGGTACGACACTCGCTGCAATCTAAGTTGATCAAAGTGGTCGATGCGCTTCGTTTACCATCCGGGATTTTGCTGTCCAAACTTGCATTGAATGTTGCGCATATGCAATCGTATTGTTGTTACATCCGGGCACGTTGGCACAGGAAGTGGCGCTACCCCAGGCGCCGCATTGGAATATACATGTTTTTTTCAAAACAGGAAATTGAACCCAATTAGGTACACATTCTAAATTCTGTTAAGTCAACGTAAGACTCAATTAATGAAAAATCTTTACTGATAAAATTCACTTCGTGTAAGAATGATTACACGTGTGAGCTAGATGCTAACCTGTGATGTCCATTGTCTTAGCACAGCGAGTTGATTGTTGACCGTTTCATCATGATTTCCCTGTAGTCCTGATGATTCATGACTAGATAGTCTTTATGGTTGATGTTTTTATTACATAGACTATCTAGTCATGGAAGATATGGTAGTGATAGTGCATTTAACCAAGATACACAGACAGCTCTGCTCTAACTTTACGCCAAAGTGGTCTTAAATATTCATTATTTGCAAATAAACGTTATATTGTAGGCATTCTGAGAGTCTTTGCATCAGGTGATAAAACCATTCCAGATTTAAATTCCCTTATTGAAATTTTCAGGTGAAAAGACCCTTGTTTGTCTAAGTGGGCTGCCAAATTTGGCAGCATTGTACATGTGCAAATGAACTTTTTGGGAACAACTTGTCGCATCGTTTACCAAATGGGTAAGACCATAGAGGTTTATCTCGAGGAGGGTGACCTGCCAGCATGTATTATTCAAGTTCGTTTATGAGCCAATTACATGGGAATGGGCTTATTGATCGCGGCACTTATTTTCCGGCGCTATACTAGCGAACTTGTCCCACAATGAACACACCCACACCGCAATCTATAAAACAAACATGGTGGTACACAAGACGGATATTACGGCAGGTGCAGGGTAGGACTCAGGAAATTTCCGATTCTGATGATGATTTTCAAGCTTAGACTTTAGTTAATATCGTGTCCATAAGCTTTAAATGAAGCATACATCGTGTCATGAAATAATGCTGCATGTCAAAGACGCCGAATGCGAAAAAATACGGCAGAAACATTGTGCTTCCGGTTATTTTTCTTTGCACTAAATAAAAAGCTGCCCAGTGGGGCCCGCGCTACAACTTAGTTAATGCATTGCTGAACTCTTTCTACATCGTTTTAAAGTGTAAAACCCCCGGTTTGCCCGCAAAATTATTATGACGCTATGAAAAAGTGTCCTATTTTCACTTGCGGTAGATAGTGGCGTGAAAGATTTGTATTGTGAATGTAAGCAAGTCACCAAAAACGTCGGGGTTTGCGGGCCAGCGAAGCAACACAGGGTAGAATTTAAAACATGGCCGCAAGAATCATGCTGCCCTGGGAAGAACTGCCAGAAATCGCTCTTCTACAGACTTCCGCGTAGGTCACGCCGGGATTATCCTATATGATTTTTGATAAGCGATGATCACTCGGCCGTGCAAGAGTCGCATAACACAAATGACATCAAGCCCTCTTTCAAGAGCGTCCTCAGTGAACAGTCATTCACGGGGAAAATGCGTAAGACGGATTTAGACCACGTGAAAAGGATAGATCTGGGGCACCCTCCTTCTCATTACCTCTATGGTAAGACAATTATTCTCGACTCTAGAGAGGCTATGTATGTCAAAAGAAAATATTTCTTCTTTTAGTAGGAAAATATACATCTCAAAACATCCAAACCGAAATGGCATTGGAAACTCACAGAAACGTTCGTAACTTATGGCCACCAAAGATTATGTCAAAAGTTAAAAGATGATCGCCAGACGTTACATTATTGGAACTAGATGTCCTTGCTGTGTAGTCTGCAATATCGCAATACCTAAGCTCCAAAACAAGAGCCTGTTGAAAGAAAGTGAAAATTAAACACCGGGGATCGGCGGCCTGTCACAGCGATACGCCATATGACCTCTCCACAGGTCAGTGGCCAATGGAGCGTTGTTTATAGTACCCTCGTGAGATGTAACCACATGGCGCGACTCGGATAGATCTGGATAGAAAGCGGATTGAAAAATTGACGAGTTTTTCCTCAAAACGTGAGTAATAGCATTGATATTACAGACCACAAGTGCCTTATGTAACATTAACCCTGTAGTTACTGCTCAATTGGGGCATATGTGTGACCAACCGTCTACATGCATAATTGCTTCTGGGAAATTGTACATAGCTTGTTTTACGCCGGGATCCCATATTGCCGCAACCCAAGGTAGGACCTATGGGGATACAATTAGGGTTGCGGTACCGAAACTAGGTCTGAATTAAATATGGCGCAACCGGAAGTGTCAGTCTCAAGGGAGCATACACCCCAACGTCTAAATTTGTCGAGGTGGCCATACCATGATCAAGCGTATCTTTCCGCGGTTCACTTGAGCTCAAAATGTCGATCGACAATTGAAGGCGTGCGCAATCGCCTCTCTCGAAACGTCACTGTCTGACCTAGAAGACAATTTCAATGAATCAGAAATGCTGGACAGATATACAACTCTCGCCGTATAATAAACCTCTTCATGCATTTTGGAGGACGTGGAGGAGAAGCTTTTCTCTGCCCGCAAAGCTTTTATCCGCCACACGCAACAAAAACTGTTATAGAGACTCATCTTTTCCATATCCTATCAATGAATGGAATGTGTTGCCAGAGTCTAGCTCATCCCGGATGAGTTTAGTGTTCTGCCACCACTTAAAATTCGGCACCTTTACATGCGGTTGATTCCGTAACGTTTGCGATTCGTGGACGTGTGGCAGAATACTAAATTCTTTCCCTGTCATCAATGCCTCACACTACAGAACATTTTTAAGAGCAAGCCCAAGTTAAATGAACATCTGAGCACTCAGGAGGTTTAGCATTTCGTCACTGAGTGCGAGAATCAGTCTTGATTCCCCAACACACAATTTTGCGACGAATCATCTGCATTCGCTCTTATGCTTAATTCTAAAGTTTATGAGAATCAAACATTGATTCACGCAAATCAGTTACAAGATCTTTGTGAGAATCGATTCTCGGATTCTCGCTCCGAAATTCAGCCCTCGCAACTATTCGCTAAGAATATTTCATCTTCCAGCATTGCGCACTTGCACTCCTAACCCTCCGCGTTTGGATTCATCAATGAAGCATTGCGGAGTAACCTGTCAAAGTCAAGAAGTGGACAAATACTCAGCAAGTGAGGTGGGTGAATTTGGCTTATTTTGTGTGCATCAGGATAAGAAAATGGCTTACACGCGTCGACTGTAACATAGCTATCCTAGGCTGCCGAATTCATCGCTCATGACATGATGATGATAATCACTGGGCTGGCCAAATTCTTTGTTCCTTGTAAGTTGCCAATTCATCCAGAAAAATTGCCAAATTGATTCAACCTTTTCAGTATTAAATTGTACAGTCTGTACACTTACTCAGTATTAAACTGTACGGTCTGATACCCAAATACTCTTGAACTCTTTTTTATTAACTAGCCCAACTTCTTTCCTTCGAGACGATCTGGATCAGAATTTCGCCATGAATTATTGATTTCGCACGGTCACGTTCGTAAATCAGCTCAATAGATCGGTAATTAACACGGGGCTGGGCAGTTTCACTGGGAATTAGGCCTTTTTACCCAGGCTGTTTTACCAGTCTGAATCTACTATTTATGCTCCGCGCCTTTGCCTGCGAGCCAGAGCATAGTCCGTGTTAAAAGGTTAACTCAGAGATTTCGAAATATATATATTTTTTTTTAAATAGTCAACTACGCCTGTCTAAAAATGGTACAATCAGACAAAAAATGGTTAAATATGTAAATTTTCAAAATAAGTCATTCTTAGGCCTACTTGGCATAAAGACTGGACTTTCCAATCGGTAGGGTTTGTTTCTATTTTTTTATCCATAGACACTGTTAAAATGTCCTAATTTTTACCATACTTTACCTTTTAAACCCCAATTATTCAATAATCTTCACGCTTTATACCTATGACATAAAATAAAATTACAACTGGAAGCAGAACATGTAAATAACAGTGGCTAAAACCTACTACACATTTTGAAAAAAAGATAGATATTTATACGCTGACCGTGATTATATTTTCCGTCAAATACTACTTTTTATAGCTTACTTGTTTTAATGTATAGAATACGAACTATGAGATTGTTTTAAACTATAAATGTGTTAATAACGTCATAAGTAACGTCATTAAAAATGACAAAATCCCCCGCGGAAAAAATCTATCATTTTTAAAAAAGTTTCAAAAACTCTTTTCCTCTTTTTTGTATTATATTAGGTGAATTCAAGTACACACACACACACACACACACATAGTAATATTATTGAGAAACAATTCAGGTGCCGGGTGATTTAAATAGAATGCTGATATTTCAGTGTGACAAATTTAGAGAGAGCCCTCCACTCGACCACTTCCATGGACAGGAGAGCTATCATCAAGAACATTTATGGCCCAAATGTCTTCTGACTTTGCAGCCAAAAGCACGACAGATCTATCATCTTAAGACCACAATCAGTATAGTCATAACAATTTACGCTTAACACTATAGTTTCCACCGTTCCAGATAAATTAAAAAAATAAGGAGTCTAATTTCTTAAAAATTAATCAGGAATTTTTATACAGAGAACAGAAAACAAATATAACAACTGTGGCAAAAGGAGAGATTTGTTAACTGTAATCTTACCAATTATCGAAAGACCTCTTGCTCTCCATCAATTCAGGGTCTGCTCAATTGAGCCTAACTTCTGAAGAAAATTTAGCTCAAAAAGAGATTTCAAATTAAGAGAAAAAGTAATGCCAAGCGATTTAAAGGTATTCATTTTCCATTGAAGACCCCTCTCTTCATATGGTTTCTGATCAGAACCCCTTAGTGAACCAATCCAAACACCTTCATTTTTGGATTAACTTTACAACCAGACAAGGAACCAACATTTTGAAGTGTCTGGAAAAGTTGATCAAAAGACTGATCATCTCCATGAAGGAAATCATCTGCCAACATACTTAATTTATGTTCAAGATCCCCAATTTCAAAACCTTTAATCAAGTTATTTTCTCTTATTGCAAGAGCGAGCACCTCAATAACCATCAGAAATAAATAAGGAGAGATCGGGCATCCTTGAAAATTGACTCTACCCATATTAACACAAGGGGAAAGAAACCCGTTATTAGAAATAAAACTTTTTCTGTCATGATAAAAAGTTTTAACCCATAAAATAAAATCTTTACATAGGTTAAAGTATTGCAAAACCTCAAAAAGAAAGTTATGCTCCACGCTATCAAAAGCCTTTTCTAAGTCCAGAAGCAAAAGAGCCACAGGAATATTGTTGGACTCGGTAATATATAATCAATTATATCAATAAGTAACCTGATGTTATTGGCGATATTCCTTCCTTTAAGAAAGCCAGATTGATCATTCTCATAGATAACACTTGTGAGACATTTCTTTAACCTATTAGCCATACATTTCGCAATTAATTTGTAGTCGACCGTTAAGAGGGAAATATGCCTGTAATTTTTAGCATAATGATGGTCTTTATCTTTCTTTGGCAGAAGAGTAATGACACCATATCTTTGTGAGTTTGAAAGACAACTTTCCCTAAATGAATAATTGTAGAAGTTAATTAGCATATCAACAATATCATTAAAAATACGACATAGAATTCCGTGAGGAGCCCGTCCAAGACAGGTGATTTATTAAACGATGTCAGATGTCAGAACTTCATGAATTTCACCTTTAGAAATGGGGCAATTAAGTGAATTTCTTTGTTGAGCAGATACTTGTGGAATATCAATCTTATCCAAAAAGGTTGAAATCTCCTCTGAACTGGCTGACGAGTGCGAGGAGTACAAATTTGTATAAAACTCACGAAGCTCATTAAGAATGCATTTGGGATCTGTAATTGTTGAACCCCTAGAATTGTTTGTTTCATATTATTTGGGCGTATTTGCTTTTGTCAATTCAGAGATCATTTTAGTGTGATAATCGATTTTGTGTCACTTTTATTTATTGCACGTTTCAATGAATTGGAGCTTTGAATCTATAACAAAATTGGTGCACAGAAAACTTTTGTGGGTCACATTTTTGTCCGTGAGGTGACCCACCTATTACTCACTTTGACTCACCTGGGTAAGTCATTTAACTCATTCTGTACATCAAGAGTGTCGCATTACTCATCTACATGATCTAGACAGCCAAACATGTCAGTTGACTCACTGTATTTGTGTCATTGGACTCGCATACTAAGTGGGTCGCTTCACGGACAAAATTACCCACTTTGATGTGTCATTTGACCCACAAAAGTTTTCTGTGATGTCTAAGTAACTTAAGTAATATAATTGCAACCAAAATAAAAATCACAAATCCAAAGAAATGGTTTTAAACTATTGCACTATCTTTATGGATCTATGCATTAACTAATTGTTGAAGTCAATAAAAATTGGAATTCGGAAGCAAAGGATCAAGGTGTGGTAGAACTTTTCGTTTCATGATTCAAGACCATAAAACTCTCACCTCCAAAGTAAACGCAACGGAGGTTGCTGTACGGGCACGATTCTCTTCTAACAAACAACAGTAGGCCTATGTCGAATGTCAGGCCCTATATAAGTTCTTAGAGCCAGAACTTACTGAAGATAATGTCCACCATTACGTAACTGTTTTCGCATCTTTTAAAGTTTATTAATGAAGTCAGTCCCTTTTGAAGAATTTCAAATCTGTTCAACAAATGTGAATAACTTTTGTTTAACTATAAATTCTTTCACCGTTTTCACTCAACCAGAAAGTGGCACAAACTCGATGGCAGCCAAGCCTCATTCATATAGAAACTCACCCAAAATATCAAAAGAAATTACAGACCCCTGAGAAATTACAGCCTGTGCAAACCACAAACTAATTTGGGTTTTTTGGTGTGTATTATAATATGCATCTGGCCCAGCTTTTATCATTGTGTCTTTCAAGTATGCAGCTTGCATTGGCCGCTTGCGAACAGGGTGGCCTTGCACATGAAAACGATAAAAGGTGAAAAATTAAAAAGGATCAAACAAAGTCGCCACCACTGTGAAGAGGCAAGATGAATCGTGCTTTTCCTTGTCCGTCTTCTTCTTATCGTGTTCAACTTCAAACCCAGTAGTTCTCAAATTATGATCCAGCCAGAGATGGGTATACAACGTCTGGATGCTTCACTGAATTCCGCAAGGGCCTTGTGTCTGTGCATTGCTGCTCCAACAGTGGGCACACCAGCCAGAGATGTTCCATTGGTCTGTGGTGCTGTTCCACACCACAGTGTCCTTCCATGTTGCCCCACTTCTGCAAGGAAACACTAGATCGGCCAGTTCTGGTTATCAATCTGTTTAGACATTCGCCATCCAATCCATGAGGGAGCAGCTCAGTGATGGAAGACGCTTAGCTGGTTTAATACCAATAGCATGTTACTTGGTTGATTAGCAAAGTTCTTCTTTTCCACAATGCGACTCACGTACTCCTTGAGATCCGATTTTCATGTATTGTCCAGACACAATTAGCGTACAATATAACGAATGTACAATATTTTCAGGTACGAAGTGTTTGAGTTTGGTCAGTATTCCGACATTCCTGGAAATGGTTTTGAAATTGCAACAATGTGTTTTTTTGAAGTTAGATTGTCGTCAATAAATTTGGTTGAGCTTACTCTATTTAATGAAACACTGTCGAGTTTTGATATTAAGTTTCTTTCATTTTTTTCAAAAATACTAAAATAACCTACCTGAGAATCAATTGTCATGTGATTTTTTTATTAACATTTGATCATTTTGAGAAGCTCTATCTGGATAAGAATGCCGTTCAAAATGATTGTATCGTCAGCAAAAAGAATAATTTCAAATAGAGAAGTAGTATTCACAATATCATTTATATATATTAAAAGTAACGGGCCCAGAATAGAACCTTGGGGTACACCACATTTGATAACCATGTTATCAGTATCATCAGGGGCGTAACCAGACCTGAGCCTCCGGGGGCCAAGACTCAAGAAGTTTCCCGATTTTTCAGGCGCCGATTTTTCCGGCTCGCTGTGCTCGCCGAGAAGACCCAGCCCTTCCCTTTCTCTTCTTCCCGCTTTCTTTTTCTCTTCTTCCCTCTTCTTTTTCCCTTTCTTCTTTCTTTTTTTTCCCTTTCTTCTTCTCTTTCCCTTTTTTCTTTCTCCTTTTCTCTTCCTTCTCCCTTTTTTCCTTCCCATTTTTTGGCTCCCTTCCCGATTTTTCCCGATTTTTTGGTGTCCGGGGGGCAGCTTGCCCCCCGGCCCCCCACTGGTTACGCCACTGAGTATCATGCTTTTGATAACGACCAAATACCTGGTTTCGGGTTATTGACATAGCTTTTAAACCATTCAAGTGCAATGCCTCTGATACCATTTTTTTTCAATTTTCTTAAATTAATATGTTTTCAATTCAGAAATTTTGATGGATGATAGGCTTAATTGTGTTATTAATCATCCACAGTCACTTCCATGTGATTTTGAAGACCTCTGGGGGTCTATTTCTTGTAAACTTAAAATAAAAAGGCCTCACAATTTGTTTCTGATGCGGCTGAAAGTTAGTGGTAAAATAAATTTTCAGGAAAAAAACATCCATGTTTTAGTGTCATTTCATAAAAAAATAAAAATCGTCCTCCCTCCTCACTTTTCAGAGGCTATCACTATGAGAAACTAATAATTAATTTTAAGAAGCCTAATATTCTAGCTTGTAAAACAAAATATCGTGATTTATGGTGTCAAAGGTTTTTGACAGATCCAAGAATATCATACCAACTGTGCTTTTCATTGCGTTCGACAGCATCAGCGATTTTATCTATAATTCATTGCAACAAAAAGTATACCTGACGTATTGGCAGGAGCTGGCTCATGTCGAACCACATTTTGCTCAAATTTCCTTTCCAAGCCCTTTTTTCTCATAGTTCAGATATATAGAATCGTTTGATGGGTATCACTTTTTGGTCCCATGCTCTGAGCCAGCCTTTAGCGACGCACCATTAGATTTCCGGGTGGCTATAGATTTTTTTTTTAAATTGTCGCACCATGTGGGACTGCTCGGTGAGCCAACAAAACCATACACTGTAAAAAACAGGTTTGACTTGATGACATGAAAAAAAAATTGGCACCCATAGCAAGGGAAAAAAATTGACACACTGGAAAAAATTACACTTCTATCCCGAGAGGGACAAAATAACACACCAAATTGACCCAATCTATATAGTCTCACTCAGAAATGATCTGGGAGGGAACCATGTGTACCCAAGAGCTCTATCCATAAAAATTTTTATTCCCCCACCCCCCCCCCCCCCGTTTTACACAGATCTCCCGGCGTTGCTGAATAAGTAGGAGTATACTGTATGCATCAATACCAGGGCCTCATTGTATATTTTCTCACTTCATATGACTGCTACTAGCCACACTACCATGACGATATTAAACAGACTGATTTTGGAAAAATTTGAATCCTTTGGACCATTTATATAGGTATTGAAGTGGCATAATATGACATTGGAAACAGTAAGTTGTGCTTGTAAAAGACGACTTTACGCTTTATAAATAAAGGTATTTGCTTGTTACATGAATTTCACCCACCCTTAAAGGTGCATTTCGTGATCCTAGCAACATTTATTTTTGTAAATGATTCACTAGATATCTTCAAGTAAAGGTTATTTCCAAAATTTCAGTTGATTCCGATGTTGCGTTTTGATGCTATGAGCGATTTAGTGTAACGCACTGCCTCATAGGTTACTGTACTGTAATTTCTGTCCGTTTACGGGCAGAAAATACAGAATTACGAATTTCTTCTAGAGTAGATCGAATTTGCACGTAAGGTTAGGCACACATAGGGCCTACTATACTTGAGTCAACGGTTCAGATGATATAAAAATGTCAATACCTTTGTGGCTGTGAGCGGGGGTTTGAAAAAGTAGTTGGAAAAGTTGGAAATATCGCGTAAAACTGGGTAGAGGTCAAACCGCTGTCAAATGAAGGAAAACTAACATTTGGACTTTTTGACAGCATAAGAAAAACTGCAATCAGCTGAAAAGCTGAGAACTCTCACGGCATGCTTAATACTTTTGTCTTCATTTTTGGCATATCTGCCATCTTTTATAGCTTCCTATACGTACTGATCGAGATTCAATAATTCAGGCCATAATTTTGATATGCAAAATGCATCTAATGTAATAATTTCAACACTAACGCTTTTAAATGTCCTTCTACCCAGGTGTATCAACCACAATTTTATATAGATGAAAAAAAATATTCAAGGTGCAGAGAAAAAAAATTTGCCCAGGGGAGTAAAAATTAAAAGATTTGGCACCAACCCACTCCATAGCAAGCCACCCACCTCCGCGAAATTACTGGTGCGTCTCACAACGACTGGAAAAATATACTACTTTACTAACTTGCCGCTGCTAAAGCAGGTGGGCTACCAGCCCTGTGTAATATTCACATCAATCATCTGCCTCGTTATCATGAATTCATTTATGCACACAATCAGGGATACAATTCAATTCAAGCTGTCCCAAAAAGCATTTTTGCACGCCATGCCCATGTATATAGCGTTTGTGTAAGTTTTACCGGTGCAACTGCAAGACTCTCATTGTAATCAGCAAGGTAAACAACCTGACTCACATAATATCTTCTTTTTTACACAGCAAGTGCTGTAAATTTATGATTAAATTTGATGATGATGTGTACGTGTTCTCTCTTGTCACTGTAGTTGTTGTAATTTGTAATATTGATTTGTTGTTCATTGTGTTTTTGTGAATCATTCAAAATTCATTCCTGGGCCATGCCCCATGCCATATTCTTGTTGAATACCATGCTTATTGCTGAGTATTGGTCAACTCTAGGGTCCAGACACCCAGTTCACAAACTGCAGGATGAATTCAGTAATCTCAGCTGCCACCACACAACCATCCAGTTCCACATGCAATATTTCGTTGGCGTTGAGGCAGCCAAATTCGAATTGATAGTGGCGCTGCCACAATCATGCAATAATACAATTTTTTTCTGATGCTGATCATAATAACTAAATTATGTAAGCCACTTTACATAGCACTATGCTTATATAATATGATCTGTCATGATAAATGGGTCAAGCTTTGACAAAACCCAACCCGGATGGTGGGTAAAATGACCCGCGAAAATGTCCAGGGTGTACGTTGTGTGCTGCTCAAAGTCAACTTGCAAAGCTAAAGGTTGGTTTGTACTTGAATCTGCATTGCGATGCCTACCCAAAATGCTGCAAACAACTACATATGTTAAATTCCTTTTACTGGATTTGCAGTGAGTTGTGGCAGAAATGAAGTTTATTTGCAATGCACACTGCACAGTACAGTGAGGTATGATTGAAGAGACTTAAGCCTTGAGTGCTGTGGAAGTAGCATTGTAGCTTTGTTTTACTTTAGGTTGCTCTGTTAGCTGGTCTAAGTCTTAAGAGACCTGGGAAGGGAAAAGTTTCTTTCTGGGGTAAAAAGAGATAGGCCTAGGTTAGGTATTGAATGTGTCCGTCATACCTTAAATTATGCTAGTTCAGTTGTTTGAAGTTCTTAGCAGGCATTTGTATGTTGTGTTTGCAAACTGTTGAGTGGGGCTTAGACAGAAATAAGGCAAGGACAGGCTAGTGACCTGCTCTAGTTAAAGGTGGTTGTTCCGATTTATGTGTATTGGTTTCTCTACTTGATGAGAGCCGGCCCGTCACATACACCCATCACGTCCCGTGGGCACAAACTTGGGTTTTGATGGTAGATGCAATAATGCATGTTCAAAGCCCTATTCATACGTGCTAATAAGTGGTTAACCACTAAAACGGCGGTTTTTTGTTTATATCTTGGGAATGAATGATTTGGGGGGGGGGGGGGGAGGGGCTCAAATTTCAGGCTGCGACAATTATAAAATACGGCCCTTTCATCTGATATCAAAATCGATACACTTCCGGATACTCAGGGGTCCGCAAGACGTCGGAACACGCACCTTTAAATATAAAATTGAGAGGTATTCTATTTTCTTCAACAAAACCAATTCTCTGAATTTGATGTCTTCAATGCAGGAGTTGAGGTTGAATTTTATAAAGCCAATTAAGTATCCAGTAACTTTTTGCTCCTAGATGTGGTTATGGTTACTTTAAAAATCATTTTAGGTCTTTATTGTGGACAATGCTAAATGTACAATGTATGTATGGGATGGGTTTCTTGAAGTATAATGAAGTACCTAATTTATATTTGTTTGCAAGAATGAGTTACTTAAAAAGCATAACATTTTCTGTTAAGGTTGGCTGATTTTAATCACGCTGATTTTAATCACGATTTAAATCATGATTTAAATTGAAAAATTGATTTATTGATTTAAATTGATAATATGATTTAATAGTGATTTAAAAAAAAATCACCAACCCTGTTTTCAGGTAAAAATTGCTAGTCAGAGTCCCATTTGGACAATGTTAAGATGCTGCACTTGGATATCAATCTCAGAGATTCTCACAATGCAACTGTCTGCAAACTAACTTGGGATGAATGTTAAGCAAAGAAGGCCCTTAGACATGCAATTTAATTAACAGGGACCCAGTCAGAGCAGGCCTTGCTTATTACTGGTAGCTCTTTCAACTTGCCTGCAGGGCTAGCTTTAGTTCCTAGTATTTTCCCATTGAATTTACAACTGTACACCAGCATTAACTATTTACCCAGTTACCTGACTCATTAACAACTGTGTAGAAATGGGCACTGGGTTGGTGCTAAATTTTAGCCTGTAGTCAAGAGTTGCAGTTGTTCCTGCCAATCAAAACTCTTGGAAAGAATTTTATATTGTGGCACAACCCTATGAATTCTGCACTTGCAGCCTGAATGGAAAATACTGCATGGTGGTTGTGGTGGCAGAATACTGAATTCATCACAAACCCTTTGAAGTTTATTCATGATTCATGATTAGGGTCATGTGGTATTCATTTTTGTTGTTGATTTGTTTCTTTTTCTTTGCTTATGTGCTCCGAGCTCCGATTTACAGGGTACACACATGCACAAATGCATGTGGATTTTCTCCTGTACAACGTTGCCCTTAAAACCTACATGAACCAAAGTTGTTCAATTTTAGCTTATTGGTGTAGCCAGGATTTTGGAGTAGGGGTATACATGTAGATGCATGTACATGTAGTGTATCAACAAAAAGATTGACCCCAATTGGCTTGGCATTGCAGCAAAAATCAAAAGGGGAGGACCGAATACAACCATCAACATAGTGCATAAACTTGTATTGACCATTTGTCTCTTCCAGCTGTACCGTACTTCATAACAACAGCTTTTTGCCAAAATGTACCGACGGACCGTAATGCACCCACGGAACATTTTCTAGGGGAACACCCCATCTCTGGCTATGCCTCTGAGCTCATGATACAAAAACAGTAACTGCCAAATATTATTTGTTATAGAATGTTTTAATGAGTCTTAAAAAACAAATCAGAGAATGGCTAATTTTATTGTTGGTTAAGTAAGTTGTTGTATAAGACCGTTGTGATTTTCACTGCACTTGTTAAATATTATTTGACATGCACCACTTGTAGTACATGTGCATTTTAGTTTGGTATCAAGCACTTTTAATTTAATAGTGACTCCTAGGCATTTAGTGCTTGTTGGACATTAACCCTGCAGAAGTCTAGATTCTGTGGGCATTTTTATGGGTGGCATTTATTTCATGGTCATTTAGGGTCAATGAGATGTAAATAGTTACATACATGTATAATAAAGCCCGAATTTTCCCGCTTTAAAAATGGCAAATTCCGCTTTTTTCCGCTTTGTAAATTTCCCGAAAATGGCAATTTTCCGCTTTTTCGCTATTGCCTTGAAAATGTATTGCGACTTTCTCCAACTCCTACATAAAGCTACAGTAACCTTGCAAAATCGCGATCGATGACCCGGCTAAATATGCAGTACATAAATCATGCTTACCGTACAAAGCTTTTTACTAGGTGCAGACTTAAGCTGCAGCACTTTTAAAAGGCATAATTTCAATTGCGAAATCGGCCTTGGTACCCGAGTAAACACAATCCAGTCAGTTTCACCGTACACGTGGTTATTACGTCTTGGAAAATACCGACGATTTATTTTTAGCGTGAGACTGCGCAAAGCACATTCTTGCAACATTGCGTCATTTTCCGAAGCAAAATGGAGTCGGGTCATCGTGATCGCAATGTACAGTCAAAGACGATCGCGATGCAAGCTTGTAGCAATAGTCTTTGATAGTACTTTCTGATGGTCTATCAGAATTCTAAATCAGGCGGGATTTGGAGATCGATAGGGGTCATGGCATGGTAAAACATTGCTCATTTTGTTATATTATGAATCCCATTGTTATATTCTTAGTATTTTACTTAGGGAAAGTGAAGTAATTTTATTTTTTTTACATTTTTTCTCTCTTCATCTCAAAATTGCATTTTCCGCGTTTAACCTCAAATTCCGCAATTTTCGCGGAATTTCCGCAATGCGGAAAACTTGGGGCTTTAATGTATAATAAGTATGTGATTGAGAGGCAGGGAAAGGCATGGCTGCCTTTGAATGCCTATTGCACATTTAGTGATTCCATGGTTTATAGATTAAATTGTGTGTTTAATGTATTTTTAAAACAAAAGCCATGTTGACGTCTGTGAGAATGTTATACGGTATACATAATAATGTATCCCGTAGGCTGACCTGATATTGGCGTGTAAGATGTCTTAACAATTTGCAACAAATTAAAATATATGTTAAAAACAGATAGTTTGGTTCTTTCACCTGTTTGTGAACATTCATGGGAGATATGTTGACTTGATGCCATGTATCTCAAAATTGCCGGATCAGCAAGTTTGCTTTTTCTTTGTTGTCCACCACCTGTTCAATTCTTTGGTCCTTTTATAGAGGACCAAAACATGTTAATTCCTTATCACTATGCCAAATGACAGAAAACTTGGTCATCTAAGGAGCAAACTATATTTCTAATGTCTCTCTTTAGACTTTAAGGATCTTGGTTAGTACTTAGTAGTAAATCATAATCCAAAGTTGTGTGTTACATAACACCTAGTATGTCTCTGAAAAAGACACGGCAACTTCTAAGAGTTTGTAGATTAGTTGACCACCCAGGATTTGCTTGTCTCTGCTAATCATTCTTAAACACTTGAGATTGTTTACACAAGTTCATTGGTTCTTAGCCGTGTGATATGAGACAATATCACACGGTAAAGCGCATACGCGTCAATGCATGCACACTGCTTGGGCCAATCGAAGACGCATAGTAACAATGGACTGATCGATTTAAAAAGCCGGGGTAGTTTGTTGGATAAAATCTATCATAATTTCAGTATAGCTTCTTATTTTGAATAAAGTGTTAAAGAATGAGAAATGAGAATAAAGGTGTTGTCCATGGTGACAGCACTATTTTAGCCTAAAACAACTCGACTGCGCCTCGTTGTTCTACTTAAAATAATGCTGTTGACCCTGTGATATGATATGATAGACTACGTGGCAGAGGCTAAAAACAATAACTTCATTCTCTAATTGTAAGTTGTGGCTAACAAGGGCATAGTGATAAAACCTTGAATTATATGTGGTATTTCCAACCTACATGTAGATGTAAAAAGAGACCCATGTATGTCATGTAGGAATAGCTATATGGCTGAATGAACTTGTCAGAGAAAGTGTAAACTGCTTGTTGCATCCTTCATGTATTTTCTAGGATTGCCTAGATTTGTTTTTCACACTTTTAGAGTGAAATATGACCCAATCAGATAAATCATTGCTCTTCTTTTGCCCAATTATGCTTTAATATGTTTATGCTTAAGGATTTTTTAAATGGTTAATCCAGGGAGGAATATTCCTTTTGGAGACCATTTAAGGTGATTTAACTGAATTGCAAGTTTAATTCTACAGTTGGTTAACTGGGATGTTGTTGAGGTATTTTTCTTGGAAATTCTTACTCATCGTCATTACAACTGCCGTCAGCTATCACCAGGGTGCACCCAACAACTACACTGCAATCCTCCATTAATGAAGTACTCTCTAATCTGGTATCCTCAAGGAGAACCTGGACATACGTTTTGTGCCGGGTACCTGATGATCCATGTTTGGACTGCTACATTTGTAGAGTACATGTAGATTTTATGCTATATCATATTATGAGTCAATCAGAGATCCTGTAAGAAATGTAGTGTACATGTACCTCAGGTGGTTGGTTTATGTTCAGGGCAGCTCTGGTGTAACACCCACCCAACAACCTCTTTTAGTTGTTTTGTCGAGGTCCACATTTCCAAACCTTAGAAAAGTACTGATTTAACCAATGTTTGAAAGTTTGTCATGGGATTTCTAATTTCAAGATAGGCTGTTATTGGTGGATTTCCAGGCTTGTCCAGTGGCGTAGCTAGGTGGGGGCAAAGGGGGGCAGAGTGCCCCCTCTGAAAAAAAAATCTTGAGGGGGAAATCAGGAAATAAAACACGGATATTCATGTTAAATCATTCCCTTTTAGGATTCCTTTGCCCTGCGAGCGGGAAATTTTTGCTTGTGATCGGAACATTTGTTGCACCTACCGGGAAATTGCCCCCTCGGAACCACCTGGCTGGCTATGCGCCTGGGCTTGTCCCTTTCTGACATGCTTGTCCTGACTTGTTGATACAGTCCATACATGCCCAGATATCTTGAACTTGTGGTAGTTTGCTGTCATTCATTGTGCACACTGGAAGTCTGATTGAAGCTCATGTACTGAGTTCTCTTGGCACTGCTGTAACCCAGTCTTTGCTGCCCGTGTTTCCAAAGCCAAGAGAAGTTCATCATGTACCTTAACTGTATTAGAGAGCAAGGCTAGGTCATCAGCAAATGTCTGCAATGGCCTGCAGGCATTCTCATTATCATTTAACTACATTGTATCTTGGTTTGATGATGAAGCTTGGTATGACGTTTGGAGACAGTAGTCTAAAACCGATGAACAGAAAAGGAGGAAGCGTGTCACCCAAGCCTGTAACACACTTTCTTGGATTTCAAAGATGTATCGTGTTTTTTTCTGTTGGGTGAGATCTTAGCCCTTGTAGTCTCATACAATGTTTGCTGATAGGCTACATGTAGCTGTGAAAATATTCACTCGATTGCCATAAACAAGCTGACAGGATAATTCTGCATTTTAACTCTTTGGAAATTGTCAAAGACTTTCCAGAAATCCTCAAAAGTCATGACTGCAGGCATTTGGGACAAGTGCACTTGACTAGTAGATGGCCTTCCTTGTTGAAAACCATTTTGGTTTACCCTCAGAATTGATTTTGGTTTCTTTTTTTGATAAAGTAGCATTTTATTGCAGGTCTTGCTGATAATGGATCATGGATGTCAAGCTAATCCCTGTAGTTACAAGGGTTCTGGATGTAGGTCGAATTTGGCACCCTATATTGCAAGTCTTTGAGACCTAGACAGATCTTGCTTTTTTGTAACTTGGGTGGAAACCGAACCAGAATACTTATTTACACCTGGGGGTTGACTACTTGTTCTACACTGTGGTTGTTTGCCATGTCAATCAACTGCTTGCAGAACCCAGGTTTTGGACAATGGGCAATTGTTTGGTTTTAGACCAATCAATTCCAGCTAAGTTGAACATACAAGCCAGACATTGACAAGTGGACAGTTTCACAGTAATGTTTTCTTGTAACTTAAATTCAAATTCATATTTGAATTTTTCTTGTGTATAAATCTGCTTTTAAATAAATATTCTATTATTTATGCTTTTAATGGGCCACCAAAAAAGCTGGAAGGTACACTTCACATTCAGTTGTATGCTGTTAGATACATGGCTGTATGATGTATGTAGGCCTATGTCTTGTCAACAATTTTACAAAAGGTGAAGCTTGACCAGAATGCAAACTCAATGGATTATCTTTTGATAAGAATTCTTAGAATAGGTCCCCTGTCATCTTTTGTTACCATTTTTAAGAATCTGACATTGGTTTAAAGGTGCAATGGCAGATCTTGTTGCACCCATATATTGTGTCATATGTGATTTCATATATAATATACATGTGGATAAGATCATAAGACCCCCAATAGGTATCTTACCTTGTATTTGGCTACAAAAATGCCTTGAAAGTAAAAACAAAAAAGTAATTTTCATTTGCTTAATTTCAATATAAAACAGGGTGAATTTAGTATTTGCTCTCCATATATTAAATTAGAACTTGTGTAATCTCTAGTTGTTATTGTACTTTCATGCTGGTATTACCAAATAAAAACAAACAAACCGTTAATGTAAATGCCATGTATTATGTATCAACACTGTTTAAAATGTTTTTGTATCCATGCTTAAAGGGGGATGGTCCGATTTAAGTATATACATGTAAAGTTTGATAGAATGCATGATAGAATGGCCTTCACCCAAAAATCCCATCTGCAAAGTTTCGCGCCGATTATTTCAATCCGTTTTGGTGTGACAGCTCGAAACGTGATTTTGTGAGCCCATAGGGTACTGTGTAAATCTAATATTGGTCGTCCAAAATGGAGTACACTTTCGCTCATTACTCCCAAACCAAACATCCTTTAGCCCTAAGATTTCACAGGGTAAATGAGAAAAATACATGTAGTAGCTTTCTTCTGATACCAAAATTTCGACCACTTCTGGTAAAATCTG
>JAMKCH010021436.1:0-20690 GCA_023653785.1 Ophioderma brevispina | reverse complement strand
GAAAGAGATCAAGGCTTCCAGGGCAAAGATATACAGGGTCAAATTTTTGAAAAACGATATGATTGGGTTAATGTATACCAATCGGATTTGGCTTAATCCACCGATTAAAAAACAATAATCGTATGCCCAGTTTGCCCTATGTCCCTACTTGAGAAAAAATGAGAGACAGTGCTTTGCCATTATCCGTTATTATATTTGCAAAGAAAGGTTTTTAACAAACCAATTTCTTTACCAAAATACCAAAATTGATACTGGCTTAAAAAACGACTGATTTTAACACGATTTCCTGGCATATCCAAGGATAATGCCAAATGCAAGACCTTGGCCTATATACATACATTCAGTGAAAACGGAACATAACCTATTTAAAGTCAATCAGAGTAGTATCGGGTCTAACCACAAATGGTAATTATCAAACAACAATACATAACATAGGCCTATACATAATCTAATTCTTAAATAACAAAAAACAACTCGATTTAATATCTCGCATTCGCTTGCAAATGTGGCAAACAGCTGGCATCCATGAGTTGCGTACCCGCGTGGCGTGAACACAGACTGAGCGCAGCGTTAGTTTTGCTTTAACGCGCTCATCTCGTGCATAATTCAGTGTGTACTTTTTGGTACACACTGATAATTCAAGGTGGTTTAAACACGGGCGAATAGCAATCGCGTCACATTCTGCGTCATAGAACAAACAGGTGGTTTGCAATCGCCAATTTTCGCGAGTTTCCGATCTATACGCTTCGCTTCGTATCTATGCGTGGGCTAAACCGCACCGCAACACTCCCGATATCTCTCCTTGTCGGTTTCTTTGCTGGGAACTTTAATAAAAGCTATTCTGTTCTGATTTCTCCTTGTCGGTACGGTCAAACCGCTCCCGCTGGTGCAGCCGGCGACAATACAGCACATATAAAACGTAATTTTTTAAAGCAATCCAAATCAAGATAAATTATCCCTAATGATACAACACGGACGACGCATATCACGAGAACTGTGTACCGGATTCAAGAAAACTGCATGGACCACGCGCACGTCCGTTCCACTATGACATCATGACGCGTATCGCTTACCGCGTATTTGTTACTCAGACGCACCGATTTCTATACATAACCATCTTTTTCCCGCAGTGCGTATTTATTTCCATAGCGTGGTGTACCATTTATTCATATCTTCCCCTGATTTACATAGCGTGGTGTACCATTATTTCATATATTCGCATTTTTTGGCATAGAACGATGTACCGTTTCCAGTCCAACAGGTTACGGCGCATGCTCGTACGCGCCGGGCGAGTTTCAATGGATGACCTTAATGATATTTATAATTTTCAAAACACGGTTACGGTGGCCGCCTTTTCTCAACCGGGCGTACGCTATCTAGCGTTATAAATAGATCTGTGTCGGACGTCACTCTGGGTCACGCGTGCCACGCGATAATCACTTTCATTTGGAATTTCCTTTGAAAGCTTGGTCCCAAACACATGAAGTTGCCCAATTTTTATCAAATATACAGTTTCTCAACTACTGCTTCATGCAGATTTTACATGATACCAATAACATAATAATGAATGAACCATTTTTTGGTGTTATTATAAGTATGTTTAAAGCATTCCATGGGACCTTTAAACGCACTATCAGTGATCTGCTATACGCAGAAAATTGAAAAAATCATCAAAAAAATCAGATTTTTGCATGTTTTGGTAACAATTATGGGTATCCTCATACCCTAAGACCAAAAGCATCCTAATAGGACAAAATCTGATATTTTAGTCATTGTCCGTACGGACCCTTAATACAACACGTAATTAATCGGAGACTCATTTTAACGTGCTGTTTTCTCCCTTACATGTCAAATCTCAGTTGGGAAAATGACTTACAATAATTCTACGGACGTGTCCTTCACCTTGAAGCTGTTCCTACCTATCGATTTTCAAATATTTTTGACTCTTTTGGATAGAATCACTGATAGTGGTTTAAAGGCACTATCAAAAGTTTTGATCTGCTAAATCAGAAAAATCGAAAAAATCATCACAAAAATCAGATTTTTGCATGTCTGTAAGAAGCATAGGTAGACTACCATACCCTAGAATATAGGACCAAAGCAATCTAATAAGGCAGAAATCGGATATTTAGTCATTTTAGTGTCCGACGACACTAACTTACAAACACGTAATTCAATGGAGAATCGTATTTTGAAACACTGCCGTTTTCTCTCCCCCCTTCCTTTTCTGTCACTCCTTCCTTTAAAAAAGCAAGTTATGACATCTATGGCACGATTTAAGGCACCAAGATTTCGGCGAGATTTTTTTTTCCTCGCCAAAATTCTCTCCCCAAACGCCCCGCTAGCGGGTTTAACTATACATTCTAATTCTTATGTATTTTTTGTTTGCAAAAAGTGACGAGAATTCCTTTTCTCGTTGTGTTTTTTTTTTTTATTCTTTATGTATTTTTGTGTTTGGCGAGAAAAAGTGACCAGAATTTCTTTTCTCGTTTGTTTTTGTTTTTATTCTTATGATTATTGTTTGGCGAGAAAAAGTGCGAGATCTACATTCTCTTTGTGGGAAAGTTTTTCTAATTCTTATGTATTTTATTGTTTGGGCGAAAAATGTACGAGATTTGCTTTTCTCGTTGTGTTTTTTTTAAAAAAAAAAAAAAAAAATTTATTGTTTTGGCTAGAAAAAGTGGACAATAATTTCTTTTTTTTTCGTTGTGTTTTTTTTAAATCTATTATTTGTATTGTTGGCGAGGAAAAGGACGAGAGCTACTTTCGCGTTGTGGATTTTTTTTTAAGTCTTATGTATTTGATTGTTTGCGCGAGAAAAATAGTGACGAGAATTTTTCTCGTTGTGTTTTTTTTAATTCTTATGGAGTGTTATTGGTGGCGAGGAACGTGACGAGAATATTTTCCGTGTGTTTTTTTTTTATTCTTATATATTTTATTGTTTGGCGAGAAAACGCACGAGAAATCGTTTTCTCGTTAGGGATTTTTCGAATTCCTATATACTTTTTTGGCGAGAGAATGGGTTCCTAATTGTGATTTAACAAACGACGAGAAAATAATTGTTTTTCCAAAAAAAGTTGTGTCCCGAAAAAAAAACGTCCTAAATCGTGCCGTATAAGTTATGAGAATTCTACAGGCGTATCTCCACTGTAAAGGTATTCCTGCAAATTTTCCCCAAACTTTGACTCCTTTGGAATAATCATGAGGTTTTAACGGTTAAAAAACCAAAAAAGTTTTCAAGAAAAAAAAAAGGAATTTTTCGAACAATGAACAACAAAATTTGTGAACAACAAATTGGACGAACTCCATTGACCATATTAACCATGATGATTGTATTAAACAGCAGAAAGGAACTGACCACGCGTCGATATGAACCCTTGAAGAGATTCGACGGGTAATTTCGATGATTAACACCACAAACTTCAGCATTGGTTGATGCATGAAGGACAAGAGAGAGAAAAGAGGGAAAAGTCAAGAGAACCAGATTCGGCAGGTGCCAGGTTGTATGCGAAGGCTGGCAGAGCTGAGGTTATAAGGATACGGACAGGGGAGGAAGGGAAAAACCGCAACATGGTTTGTACAGGGAAAACAGAACACAGAGCGAGGGGAAATAAAGTTGTATCAGTGACTACTATGGTACCGAGTCCTCTAGGCCTACATCTTTGAGATGGTATGGCCGAAAAAAGTAATGACGGTTTCAGTTTTGAACAATAACTGATAGGCCTATATTTGCCTGGTCTGAAGATATAGTGACGACATCACGCGAGTGTACCCATATAGCCCAGTATACCGTCTTTCAGTTACAGCGCGTCCCCTTGCTTAATATACGCCTGCGCTGAACGTCGGTACGGTATACCCACCCTCCCAGATTTCACCTCAAAAAGGGTGTGATTCCACAAAAATCCTCTTGTAACACATAAATGCCCTGACTTGTACACTCATTTAGCCCATTTTTATCATGATCGGAAATGTTTTGTGGTCCTTTAACGTCTTGAACACTTTTATCATTAAGTGCTGACATGTGTATAGTATAGTACAATATCGGCCATTTGCATTGAATTATGGGATTGGTTAAAAAACACCCTTACGCCACGCGTTACATTCAGAGAAGGACAGAGTATGGCGTTAGCTTGATCTGCATGCACCATAATTTTTGCATGTTTTACCAAATGCAAGTGCAATCAAGATGAACTGGTGATGCCTTGTAGTGTCATGTATAGCAAGCCATGATCTCTATGAACTGTGAAAATAGAGACCACCATACGGCCCTTTCCTAAATTGTCACTCCTGCTTGATGAGCGGGTGTTTATTTGATTAGGGACGGTTCGCGGGGCCATGAGTTTGTTCAAGGACAAGCGCTAAGCCTCTCCAAAAGAGGCATTATGGCCTTGAGAGGTGGACCGACGTGAGCATCCCCGAAAACTTGCTTGGCTTCCTCGATAAGGCCAGGATATTATGATAATTAAGGAAGTTAAGATCCCCAGTTCAACAAGGCAGGGAACGAGATGTGAGAAAAGCAAGCGTACTTGCCTATAGCACAATTTAAAGCGAGAACATTTGGTCTGAGCATAGAGCTGACTAATTCTTAGCCTCCCAGACTTGATCTCCGAAGATATGGCCGACGGTGGTCATAGAGCTCAGAGCAGTGGGACTGGGCAAAATCTATTTTGGTTGTAATGCTCTCCAGATTCTGGACAATGTGACAAAAATAATTAACATGGCTTTCCTTTCAAACTGGGCCCAGTTGTTATCGAAAAACGGAGAAGTTTGACAACAACTTATTGATTTAGATTTTAATTTCCCCTTATGCACCAAGACGAATAGCACGACGTAAAATAATCGCAAACTTGGTGATGATCCAAGATCATCGCGTGCTGAATGCAAGACCAACGTAAGTGCAATTGCACTAATTTTGCAGGAATAAAATTGTTGTGTTTCTATTGGTTCAATAGGGTGGTGTGTCCATTAATTCTAGTAGGTAAACATAGGAACTGATTGTATGATATCCAATGAATAATTTCTCCTTGACAAAATTGTATTAAATATTTATTTACAAAAGAAGAGAACCGTAAGTTGAGAATCAGTAGCCTATTGTCCTGTTATGCAAGACCAACGTAAGTGCCACTACGTTGGTTGCACTGAAAAAAGGTGCAAAAAGTTTTAAAGAGATTATTGTTATGAAATCTATCGGCACCAATATAAGAAATATCCCTAAAATATGACGTACAGATGGCTTTTCACGGTCATGGGCGTATTCCTTGCGAGAAAACACATTTTTGTGCTTAACTTCCGAAGCAGAGACGATTTACCGAAGCCGCTCTGTTATTAATTACCGCTATCGTTTGCACAAGAAATGTTTAGTCTTCACACCAATTGAAAGACGGTGGTTATAGTCAAGTTCTGGCCGTATGAAAGTACTATAGTGTTACGTTTACATTGAACATGGCATACATAATTTGTGCTAATTTTTCTAAAATGAGCCTGGGATTCTGGAGAAATATAGTTTGTAAAATAAAAATTAGGAAACTCTTCTCATACAAAAGAAGCGCTAGTCGGTACATTGAAAAGTAGTAGATTGCTGAACCGGCGCATTAGTGGGTTTCGAACCACTGATCTCTATACAATGGATTGGAACCTGGGCTTCGTAATAGACTATTTGCACAATCCTCGAAATGCATCTCATCGGTGCCCATTCCATCGGGAACTTTACCAGCCTCAAGGTTGGCTAAAAAACATACGGTTAGAGCGTAACGACAATCCAGAAAAACTTACCCTATCTGTGACGTGCACTATAGTTGTGTAATCGCCGTCAGGTGACGAGTAGGGCACAGTTACGAACGAAAATATCACGGTTTTGTCGTGAATTTTTCAAAACCAGTGAACTCCATGTTTTGTTCCAGAGATATTCTTCTACATTTTTGTAGATTAACTTCACGTGAAAAAAGGTACTTTGTATTGTAATTTTAGGCCAAGTTCGGCGACGAAAACGAACAACAAATTTTTTTGTAAACAGAACTCTGGTACAAGTTCCCGGATGGAATGGGCCACCGGATGGAGAGGCATTTCGGGGATCGCGCAAATGGTCTAGGATGCACTGACGGCATATGGTCATCCAAACAAGAGAGCCCAAGCAGATGGTTAAGAGGCCGGGTCATGTATATAAAATTTGTTCCATTGAAACTGCGGATAACCGACATAAAAGACTACAGAATCAAGCCAATTCATTGAGGTCATTGTATTTGCGCGTAATGGGATTGGCCATTGTCTCTAACACGTGCACCCGGGATACAAATTGTTATTGTGTCGGTAGACACAAAGATGTCCGCCGTTGCTCCATTCATAAATATACAATTACTGTTGTGTAGCCAATCCATGGTATAGAGATTCAGTGGTTACAGGGGGGCGACTGCGATTTAATAAAAAAACTATAAATATACGCGACCCCTTTTAAAATGTCCACGTTTCATGGATTGTTAGTGTTTAGGCCAATAAAAACTTTGTTAATCACAAATGATATCTAATACCCCCCTCTTTAATTTTCTCCAAAATCCTGATGTTTTTAAAAAGTGTATTTTTTTTTTCCTAAAAAATGTCTAACGAACTAATGCAAACCAACGTAAGTGCACTTACGTTGGTCTTCACTGAAAAGGTAAAACAAGTTAATGCAAGACCAAGGAAGTGCCCACCTTAAGTTGGTCTTTGCACGAAAAAGGGGCCACAAATGTCAATGGCCAAAGACCAATTGCTTTGTCACTTTTTTGCATGTATTATATATATTTCTATATTTCTTTTCTGTTTTTGCAAGAATTCAAATAAATATATTATAATTATAACGTAAGTGCCACTTACGTTGGTTTTCAATTTTAACGGAAAAAGTTGCATTGCACATGCGTTTCTCTTTTTCTAATTAAAACTTTTCTAATCACTTACAAATCTCAAACATAGTTTAAATATGCGGCGAATACCTCCCTTCAAAATTCATCAAAACTCAATTTCGACAAAAAGTACTTACGTTGGTCTTGCATTCAGCCGAGGAGAGTAACTTTCAAACTTCTAATGGTACAGGGTACGCTACCTATTTCCCCCCCTTGCATTCATAATGGTGGAGCGGAGCCTGGGCCTCACATCATAATCAGGGATGTTCCCGACTAGTCAAATCAGTTGAAGCGTGATGATGGTGGCGCCATTTAGACCGAAAGCCGGAGCATATGCTCATCGAATTGTGAAAAATATTAAATCGGTACTCCGCAAATTTATACCTTTCGTAATACAGATAAACAATAACAAAAGTTAAAAGTGAGCATGTTAATTTTAAGGCATTAATTATATTATAATATGATACATAATATATAATATTATTATATTGTCAATGTGCAAAATATAGTAATATGATATTACCATATATGAACAACTTTCAAGATCTTGTAATGTATATACAGGCATTAAATAACCTTATTTTATCTTGCAAAAACGCTTGTAACCTGTCAGAATAGACTACTTTATCACTACTGGAATGTGCCTAAGTACTATCAACCCAGATTAAGTGTTTCATTTTAGCGGGGAAAATTAGTGTTTTGGTGTGAAAAAAATATTTAAATTCATTATAATCTAGAAATGTGTATATTTTGCGTATATCCAATATCCATCCATTTATCATGATAGTATCATTGCCACGTGTGGTAAGTCGAAAGTTCTAGTTCTGGGTGCGGGTCCGAAAAAAGCATGCCTGTGCATTTATGCTTAATACTTAGGGTGCCGAATTTGTAAGTGTAACAGCGGGTCAAAGGGTTCAACTTACAGAAAAACAGCACAATTAGTTTATATTGTATGCTAAAACAAAATAAAATGACTTCACCCGGTCTCTTCCCGGATGCGAAATTTTCTTTCCTTGGTTAACTTGCATGTAATTACAGCATCATCTTTAAAATAGCCACCGTTCACTTATACAATGGTATTGATGCTTCTAAATTGTTTAGTGTATATACGCCATGAGTCCGCCTTAATATTCCGTGAAGGTTAATATTGAATAAAACCCAGCACCGCCAACAAATTCCCTCGCTAGTCTAATTGGTTAATAATGCTTCTTAATCTCTGCTTGTCTCATGTTCGAATCCACACTCTTTGCTCATTTGAAGAAATGATTGTTGAATTTTGTTTAAGTTAAGAGGGCGCTAAAGTGTAATTTTACAAGTTAACAAGTCCAACTACAGTTAACTACGGAAAAAATAATGGCTTCCCGGCCAATGAAGTAGACGTTTTTTAACAATGTGTCCCGTTCTCGGTCAATTAGCAGGGCTTGATGTTTTCGTTAAAGGGGGATGGCCCGATTTAAGTATTAAAGTTTTTTCAATCTGATAGAATGGCCTTCACCAAAACCCTATACCTAATAAAGATTCGTAACGATATTCAATCCGTTTTGAATGTGAGAGCTAAAAACGTGATTTGTACCCCATTGAGTACTGTGTAAAATTAATATTGGTCGACCAAAATGGGGCACATTTTCGCTCAGACCATCCAAAACCAAACATCCTTTGCCCTAAGATTTACAGGGTAAAATGAGAAAAATAGTAGCTTTCTTCTGATACCAAAATGTAGACCACTTCCTTAAAATCTGGGGTCCTGGGACGAGGCCTATTAGCATCGGGCCATGGACTCATTTTTGCGTTTAGAAGGGACAAGTGAAACATCGCAACGAAACCCAGAACCCGGACAAATTATGAAAGAAGATATAATCGTCTCAAAATGCAATTTAATGCAGTTAATATATCGCAGGTTAAGTTTATTAGATTTATTTGTATATAATATGATAAGTTTTATATCTTTTCGTCAATGCAAAAGTGAAAATGTTTCGGGAAATTGAAAAAAAACAAAACAAAAGTAACTTGTTTGTTTTTATTGATGCAAAAAAACAGTCTGGAGAGCATCTTCTTCAGGCGGCTCAAAAATCTGAAATCCGAGTAGGCATAGAGTAACAAGGAAGGAGATCTCGCGAGGTACATGAACTGTATTCAACAAAATCACACTTAAGTGCGATGTTCTTAAGAGATTCCCAAAATAAGGGAAATTTTAAGGGTTACTCTTAATTTTGTAATTGAGCCCCGTAGTGAACCCCGTAAGTGCCCACCTTAACATTCCAGGATTACTGGTTACTTTTAAGGGACGGTCCTTTGAAAGTTGCCTAACTGACAAAAGTCCTTCCTAAAACTAATTTGATAGTTGGATTTTCTTTCCAACATGCAGTTAAACCTGACATTGTGATAGAATAAGGGACCAAATTTTTAATGAAAATTATATGTTATAAAAAATATATTTTCAACTGTTCAATAACAGCGGACCATACATAAAATGTACACCGTTGAGGATTTCCTAAGAAATTTTCTTCCTTAAGGGAACTCTTAAGTGTAATTACTTTCAAAGTGGCATTGCATGCTCCACAACCAAGAGCCTCGCCCCGAGTTAACACTTAAGTGCCCAAGGGGGGGGGGGGGTTTGTTTTCCATAGTACCCAACACTGTAAATGAAGTGTTTATAAAGTATGGACAAAAACAGACATGTTTTGATCATGTTTAAATAACCTAAACATGTTTAGAGTTTGAACATAGAAACATGTTTTAGGCTTTAACACTTACGTGCCAAGGGGGGGGGGGTTCCATATACCCAACATTTGATTTCTAGGTTAAACGCATCAAATTTCAAGGAGTTTTTGCTATTGTCTGATTTATGAATCCCGCTTCTCCTGATAAAAAAAATATAATTAATCCGTAAATAAATCCGCCACGCTCATTAAATAATTAGTTGGGTCCCCCAGGAACCCCCCCCCCCGGGGCCTAACGGAAGTGAAAAATCAAGATAATTTCCTAATTAAAAAAAAAAAAAAAAAAAAATCTTGGGATTTATTTGCTTAGATATAATACTTAGGAGGTAATTAATCATTTAATAATCTTAAATCTAATAAACCTTTTAGATGCTGCATAGCATCAATTTTAATTTTGTCATGCCGTGGCTCTTAACTGTGTAAGTCTATGGGAAAATAAGGCGATTTTGAAGTTTCTGAGAACAATACAAGATGGGGATAATTGGCTATATTTTGCATGAATTATTTTATTGGTTTATTCTAGAGTAGATATCATGAATTATTTTGGTTCAAAACCCTATATTGGAGTTGCTGATGATGGAAGTGTGCGCGAACCACCTCTTTTTCGAAGAGTGACATTTCAATTGGCCATAGGTCATAGTTCAAAGGTCAATTTTCATTTTTATTGTGGTATGTGGTTCTTACTTGACTCCCCTTTTTTGTGTTAGTGTCATGATCAAACTCCCACGGGAAAGTGTGTATCTTGGTTGGGGCCCTAGGAAACCCACCCCCCCCTTGGGCACAAATGGAAGTTTTTTTTTAGCTTGGGGACTTACGTGTTACATAACAAGTTTAGACTTTCATATCATCTGAACTTGGTAGCCTAAGAAGTATGTGTGCCTAATGATAAACTAATCGTACGGTGCAGATTTGATCTACTCTGGCATAAATTTGTATAGTTTTTATTATACTGTCCCGTAAACGGACCGAAATAGAGTCCAAATCTATTCATTAATTGAAAACAAAAAACACACATAAACATAGCTTCACAAATATGTCACTGGTAGTGTAATTCCTTTTCTGGCTCTGTTTAATGCATGGAATGGTCCTCCACAAAGATGGAACTTTAAAACACCAAAAATCAATCATTGTAGAGAGTTCTGGGCAAAATTGGATACTCTGAGGATAAAAGTGAAATTTGATACCCTATGAACTTCTAGTGCATCAGTGTATTGTTGATTATCCATTGTTGTCCCGTGCATCAATCCTACGAATCATCTCACCATAAGGGTTATCTGAGGCAGAGAGCACAATTATATAACGGCACGCCTAACAAAAGATTCTAGATAACATACACGTGAAAATCTTGATAATTTGGTGCACTCGCCGTCTTTGTTAACCACAGACAACCCCTAGAACACGTAGAATGATGCGTAAAATACAATGCTCTGCACAACAAGGATGAATCCAAGATAACACACACCCAAAATAGTAACTCCCCACCCATGAAAGTGTGTCTGTCAAAGTCAAACGATACATCTGTTGTACAAATGGTGACCTTTAGAATACCCTACCACCCAGCGACAGCCAAAAGCGACACCTTTTTACAAACTAGCAGCGGCGAACAGCGCGAGTGCTAATTAGTGCATGACATACAGCTGTTGAAAATAGGTGTTTTTTATTGCGATGTTCGACGGTGGCGGTAACCCTAATTACTGCCGCAACTTTTACGTCTAACCCGTATCGGCCTACTCATCGAAATATTGCTACTGGATATGATTTTTTATATTGCAACGTTTTCAGCATGAATGAGTATTTCTTTTACAAGTTATCGACCTTTGGTGAGTTCCAATTGAACAACATTGATATTTTCAACGCATTGGTGATCGTGTCGAGTTTTGTTTTAGCCCGTTGAGTCATTGTGTAGCAAACGAACTAAGGAAGGGGGGGGGGTTTGGACTCCCACCTCTACCCTGTTTAGCAATTGGGCAGCTGCGGCGATAGCGCGAAGTTCAACCGTTATGAAAAAGTGGGCAAGCGCGACAGCCGCGAAATAGGACCTTTTAAAAAAGTCGGATGCGGCGACAGCGCGAAATTTGACCTTTTAAAAAAAGTTTTGGATGCGGCGACATCGTGAAGCTCCAGAGATTTTTGTAAGTCAACAGCGGCGACAGCGGCAACAGCGCGAATGATGGTGTTCTCTAAGCCCGATTGAGTCAATTTGTAATCAAAAGACTCAGGAAGGGGGTTTGAGTCTCCCCCCCCCCCCACCTCCTCCTGTTTAAAATTGGGCAGCGACGACAGTCGCGAATCGTCCCGATTTTACAGGCAACAGCCCGTGCGACAGCGGCAACAGCTAGAATGATTGTTGTTCTGGTTCATGTGATTCATTTTTTTATCAGAGCTAGGAAGGGGTTTGAAAACCCTCCCCCACCTCTACTACCTGTTTAGAATTGGCAGCGCTGACAGCGCGAAGTTCAACCTTTATGACAAGTTGGCCTGGCGAAATAGCGCTAATAGACCTTGTGAAAAAAGAGTCGGATGCGGCGACAGCGCGAAATTTGACCTTTTAAAAAAGTTTGATGCGGCGACAGCGGTGAGCTCCAGATTTTGTAGCACAAGCGGCGACAGCGTCAACAGCGCTCTACTGATTTTTGTTCTAGCCACATTGAGTCATTTTGTATCAAAAGACTAGGAAGGGTGATTTGGAGCCCCCCCCCCTCCTCCTGTTTCAAAATTGGGCAGCACCGACAGCGCGAAGCTCAGATTTTACGGCAACAGCGGCGACAAGCGGCAACAGCGAGAAGGATTGTTGTTGAGATACGGTCATTTGTTATCCAGGATTAAGGAAGGGGTTTTCCCCCTACCTCTACCTGTTTAAAAATCGGATGCGTCAGAATCAGGGCGAAGCTTCACTTTTGCCGGCAACAGCGGCGCAGCGGCCACAGCGCGAATGTTAGTAGTTCTAAAACCCTGGGTCATTTGATCAATGACTAAAAAGGGGTTGGAACCCCTTCACCCAACCTTTGTTTAAAAGTTGGGCAGCGACGACAGCGCGAACTTCCAACCTTTAATTAAAAGGTTGTGACTGCGTGCGACGCGGCGTGAAAGTGGCAAACTTTAAGAAGAAGTGTGGTGACCGCGCGAATTTCCGATTTTACAGGCAACACGCGGTCGACAGCGGCAACAGCGCGATTTCTAACCCACTGGTACAAGTTTAGGACTATGAGCTAATTGGTTGTATATCCATTTCGATTATAAGGACAGTTGTGCACGTTTTAATCGTTCAAGAAACCAAAAGGGTAATAGCCCCATATGTACGCAATAAATCATAAGGCAGCTGTTGTTAGTACCATTATGAGTATTCACAAATAGCTGCATATGCGTTATTCCCTATCCAGGTTTATTTTGGGGGCTAAATCACGATATTCATGACAGGGCATCTTTGGGGATTAAAGGGTTGGCCCGATTTTAAGTATATAAAGTTTTGATTGAATCTTGATAGAATGGACTTCATCCCAAACCCCATCTATTAGTTACTTCGGCGAAATGAATCTAGAAGAACTACCACCCAAGTTCCCCTTGTTTAGAAATATGCTCAATGTTACAAACATGTTCAATATCTACAGTACAGTTTATCATTACATATGGATTCCATTAAGAAGGATAGTCTTTAAATAACGGGACATCTTCACCCTTATTGGTTAAAGTTTTTGAAGAATGACTCAACTTTCAGAAAACAAGTTAGAGGTGCATTTCATGAACCTCATAATACCTGACCCTTGTAATATTTTATTTGCAGGTTAAAGACGATTCAACTTCACCCTTGCTTGTTTTGGAAACACATTAAGAATGATGGCAAGCGGCGACAGCGCGAATTAAAAAAGTCGATGCGGCGACAGTCGCGAAGCTCCAGATTTGTAGGACAACAACTAGAAGGGTCATTAAATTGAATCTTGGTTTTCTAAAGAAGATAATAATTGAGTTTGTGATGCGAGTAAATATGTTAAGGAAAATATTTCAATTGCGGTTGAAGAACTATTCAACTGCGATCGGGTAAAGAATGGGTTATGAATACATTTATTGGGGTTAAAGAACACTTCAACTTCACCCTTGCTTGTTTTGGACACAAGTTAAGAATGATGCAACTTAGAAGGGAACAATAAATTAAATCTTTTTATTTTTTCTAGGATAATAATGAGTTTTTTGTAAGGAGCATATTTGAGTATTTGTTTTTCTAAGAAATGATTCCAACTATTCTAAAAACACGTTAAGAATGATTCAACTTAAAAGGATCATTAAATTGAACCTTTGTTTTACTTTCAACCCTTGGTGGCGTTTTTTTCAGTCTGGTTATGTCAATTGCGATGTCAGTAAATTATGTTTAGAAACATTTTAATTGCGGGTTAAAGAACGATGCAACTTCACCCTTGCTTGCTGTTTGAGAAAACATGCTCACTGTTTAAAACATGTTTCAATCTTTGCCTTTTGTATTACATATGATTATATTAAGAAGGCTTCTAAGAACGACCCATCGTCACCATTGTAAACATTTTATTAGCAGGTGAAAGAACGATTCAACTTCAATCCCTCTTCACGGCCTTTGTTTCAAAACAAATTCTCAAGTTTGTTTACAAACGTTTTCATATCTGTACAGTGTGTTATTATATAATGGTGTTATATGAAGAAGATATCTTAAAGAACGACCCATCTTTGCCCTTATAATCAGTTTATTTACGGTTAAAGAACTTCACCTTGCTTGTTTTGGAACACGTTAAGAATGATTCTATTTAGAAGGATCATTGATTTGAATCTTTGAATACGACCCATCTTTACCTTTTGTTTAGAAAACATGCTCAATGTTTACAAACATGTTAAATATCTTACATTTTAGGATTACATATGGTTTATATGAGAAGGTATCTATTCAAAGAACACCCATCTTCACCTTGTAAACATTTATTTGCCGGGTTAAAGAACTTTCCAACTTCCACATCCTTTGCCTTGTATGAACACTTTAAGAATGATTCTACTTAGAAGGATCCTTAAAAAATTGCAATTTTTGTTTTACCTTCACTTTGTGTGTTTTATTCATGATTGAGTATTGTTTTCTAAAGACGGGTTACAAATATCTAAATTTTGACTAGAAAACCTGGTACTTGTTTTATAAAGGATTAAAAATGTTTGCCCGGATCAGAAATTATGTTTTAGAAAATATTTGATTGGCGGGTTAAAGAAACGAAATCCAATTGCGATGCGAGTAAATTCGGTTTAGAAAAACATTTTATTTTGGGTTATAGAACTATTCAACTTCACCCTTTCTTTTTTTGGAAACACGTTAAGAATGATTCAACTTAGAAGGATCATTAAATTGAATTTTCGTTTCCAAACATTCTAAATTTTGACTAGAAAGAAAACTTGGTAACTTTGTCAAGAAGAGCGTAGAAAACACGTTAATTGCGTTAACCAACATATTAAAGTTAATAGTTTGTGTTAAACCGCCTTTGGACCCTGCCAGTTTTGTCATACTTGTAACACATACTTCAGTGGCTTTAGAGGTGGCCTTCCAAATGCTATGCAGGTGATTTGGAACGGGGGGGACGCCATCTATAACACAACAAGGCTATGGGGTTGTTTCGACTCATTTAATGCATTTTGCCTCTAATTCTGAATTTGGCCGCTGGAAAATGACGACTTTGCTTACTTTTTAAAGCAAAAAGTTACTTTTTAAGGCCACTTACGGTTCGCCGTTCGTTCTCAAGGATTAAAGAACGACACACTCTTCACCCGTGTTGGTTTTTAGAACAAGTCATTGCGATAACGAGTGAGAAAAATTTCAATTCGGACATTTTAATTGCGGGTTAAAGAACATTCAACTTCACCATTGCTTGTTTTGAATCCTCGTCCCCAGAAACCCCCCCCCCAGAGTTAACCGGACTTTACAAAATTTGGGTCAAAATTTTGGCATCAAATGGAAGCTATTTTTTCTCATGTACCCGTGAAAATCTTACTGGAGGCTAAGCTGTTTTAGTTTGGAAGGTATGGTGAAAATATACTTAAATCGGACCATCTTCACCCTTGTTTGTTGAGACAATATGTTATATAGAAAACAGTAAATGTAAGAGTAGGTTTTTATGTTCGTCAATTGCGTTAAAGGATAAAGAATAAGAATTAGTAATTTTTTTAGAACACATGTCAATGATAAGTGTTTGGTTGTTTTATTGTGTTAAAAAAAATAAAATGATTAAAATATATTAAGAGTATGTTTTATGATTAAAGTTTGTGTTCGTTTAGTGTGTTAAAATATCAACCCGGTATTTGTTCAGAAAAAAATGTTAAATACGGCGATTCTGGAAATGTTTGGAAACATTTTATTTGTGGGAAACAATTGTGTGATATGGAATTAGAATGACTCATTTGCCAACACGCCTTGTTTGTTTGCGGTACCGAAAGTTTTATAGATGGCGAACAAACACACGCAAACGACGGCTTGTTAACTTACTTGAAATAATTCCTACGTGATTAATGGTCGTCCAACTTGCATTTCTGCGTGTTTAACTTGAAAATGACTTAAAAATTTTGACTATAGAAATCTCGCAAGATCATATTTTTAACTCATATTTACTCGTCAACCTTGTTATGAAGGATACATGTTAAGGACCAAAAATCACGATTACTAGTATTAAAAAGGCGTCCCATGCCCCCGTATTAAAATAGCTATTTGGCTTTGGGCTGTCGCCGCTTTCGCGCCGCTGATGGTAAAACCCACATCTTCGCATTCCGAAGCTGTGGTTTTGTATCAATTCAGCTTGGCAGCCAATAAGAGCAAGACATCTGCAGTCTTGCACTGTCGCCGGTGTCGCCGCTTCACAGGCACAGCCACAACTTCACACTCGGTAAGAGAAACGCGAAGTCCTACGGACGTCATGCAAAGGTAACAAAAAAATCCCAACTTTATTGTGTGAAATAAAAAAACAACCGTGAAAAAGCCAAAATTTAACCAGAATAGCGTACAAATCAAGCTCATCTAAATTAAAATTACGAGCGTTCATGGGTTAAAAAACAAACACAACGTTTATTGGAAAAAAAAACAACAACAGGGAAAGGCATAATTCACCAATTATCCATCAATAAATCAACAATCATAAAATTTAAAACTTTTAACTAATTTTTCACATTGCCCCATTTGATAAGCAAGCACATCCGAAAAGGAAAAAAAAACCGTGAAACTCCTGAATTTCGGGGGTGTCGCCGCTGTCGCCGTTGCAACACGTGTAAACCATAGTTTCACCCTCGACGTATTCTCTCCCTCCATAACAAAAATATCTCGAACTTTTTATAAAAACAACGGGAAAAGGCCAAAATAGCCAAAATATTACAAATCTAGCTAAATTGGTAACAAAACCCAACTTATTGAAAAAAAACAACGAGAAAGGCCAAAAGTAACCAAACTCTGGGTTAAAAAAAACAAAAAACAATGCAACATCTAAATATAAAATTTAACCTATTTCCCTATCCTCAGGGGCCCACTTGATAACAAAGCAACACGAAAAAAATGGTAAACTCCTGACTTTCTGGGGTGTTTGCGCTGTCGCCGTTGCCCGGGTAAAACCATAGCTTCACACTCGATGTTATCGCCATAACATAATCCCAACTTTATTTTTTTTCTTAAAACGGGAAAAGCCAAAATAGTGTAAAATTCAAGCTCAAAAATAGTACAATTCAAGCTCAATCTAAATTGAAAACTCGAAACGTTCATGGTTTAAAAATAAACTCCCCCTTTACTTTAAAAACAACAGAAAAGGCCAAAAATTAGCCAACAAATTCGGGAAAGGTCAAAATTAAGCCAAATTAGTAGCAATCAAGCTAAAAATAGAAAAAAGCAAGCTAAATACAGAACACCTCAAGCTCAGTCTAAATTCAACTCGAACATTCGTGGTTTAAAACAACTTATAAATTGAGAGAACAACAACGTGAAATGCCAACAAATCATAAAAAACAACTAAATTTAAACTCAAAATGTCATAGTTTTTCTTATCATGTTCCTAATTTAAATTGAAATAACTAATAATTGTTTCTATTCCGAACAACGGTACAAACCCAGGTGTCCCTACAGGGCTTCGTCGCTGGGTTGCCGTTGCCTGGGTTTTTAAAAACGTTTGGCTTCGCGCTGTCGCCGTGCCTGGGTTTTTAAAAAAGAGGTTGGCTTCCGCGGCGGATAAATGTGGTAGGGTTATTCTAAAGTTTAGCCCCAATATGGGATATAAGTGGAGCGGTGTTTAGTTCGGTATTTTGACACCTAATTTGTGGCGATCGATGTAGTATAGGATTGTTGAAGTTATGCCACTGACCGAACCCCCCCAGGATTTACAAAGTTGCAGTAAATCCTATTGACAATAACGTACAAAATTGAATGCAGTGCAATCCTTTCTTCTCTGCATGAGTAATTCTCCTTTCTATAAGGGGGGGGCCTGTTTTTCTTCTTAGATGCAACGTCCCAGAGTAACTTTGTGTGAAAATAGAGACATCGTGTTAATTCCTGCCGACTGACCGGCAATAACGGACCAAAAATGAGGCCTTTCAAAAGTCCACAAATGTGTTATCATTACTTCGGCGACAAAACAAACTAACGTAAAGTAGTATTCATTATGTGTGGAATCCAAACCAAACTTTTAGTGAATACTTGACATTAATTTCTTTCTGTCATATCCTGTCTTATGGCACTTACTCAGATCGTCTGAAATTTGAATGCTTTGCGGTATGTCGTGAAAATTCTTCGTCCAAATGTTCTGCAATATGCGCTGCCCCGACTCCACTTGACCGAACCCATCCAAGGATTTAAAAGTGCAGTAAATTTCTTATTGGACATGCATTACTGTTACAGATTGAACAGTGCATCCTCTTCTCTCGGCATGAATCTCATCTCTATAGGGCTTACTGGCAATTTTAAATCCTGGGGTGGGTCGTTCGGTCAAGTGGTATACTGCAACAATAACTTCTCCAATCACCACAAATGACGTATCAAAATACGCGTAATAAACACCGTTTCCAATTATATTCCCTTAAGTATAATGCGAGTTGTATCGTTTGAAATTGACAGGCAAAATTAAGGGTGGGGGAGTTACTTTTTGGGTGGTTTACAACAGATTTACAAACCATGTCCATTCAGCATCGTTCAGGCCTGGTGGTTGACAAAGTTATCATAATGTGTGAAATGGCGTGCCTTGAGTGACTTTTCAATTGCCCCAGTTTCTCCGGAACCTCTATATAATATATATATTTTTTTCCAATTCAAATAAATAACTTGGAGTTGATTAAAGTGATTTTGTGCGTATCAAATTGAAAAAAAAAAATACCTTTTCCAAATTGGGAATTGAAATCTGTAACTATCACTGGAAAAAACATATTTTCTTTAAAAGAAATGTTGTAACAAAAAATTCTAGGTTATATCCAACCTTGAACAGGGATATGCTCATGAAAACTTAATTTAGGCCTATGAAACGTTGATTCTGAGTGTCCGGTTGGAGATTTTTTAACAGTGATGAGGTCTTGATGTCATTATTTCATTTATTGCCGTCATTTCATTATTCCATCTAAAGGCATGTTTTACTACACTAGTACCCTTAATATTTATTAATTAAAAACAAAAGGTTACAAGTGCCAAGTGCATCAAATATCCATAACTACTGGCAAAAAATACTACAGATTACCCTGGTATAGACAACCCCGAAAAAAAGGTAGCATGTATGAAAACCTGTGTGAAAAATGAAATCGTTGTTAAAAGTATAGACATTTTAATCAGAACAAAAGTCCAGGATACGATGGGATTGGTAATTATTATTAAAAAAGATCAAAAATGAAATTATCAAACACTAACCATGCTATTCAAATCTCCTCCTTATCTACTGGGATAGTTCCAGAAGATTTACAGTAGCAAAAGTGTACCTATTATAAAGATGATGCTGAATTATTTTCAAACTATCGAACCCCGTCTCACTACTTCATGTTTTCAAAAATCCTTGAAAGGTTAGTTTTTCAACAGCTGTATGAGCTATATTGACAGGAATGACATACTTAATGATAGGCACAATTTGGGTTATAGAAAAAAAAACACTCAACCTATATGGCAATCATTGATCTGGTAGACAAAATCAATGCCGCAGTCGAAAAAGTGGATGAAACAAACAATTGGTATAGTTTTAGATTTGCCAAAGCATTTGACACGATTAATCATGATACATTACTTCATAAATTAAGTTACTATGGATTTCGGGGAATTGTGTATGACTGGTTAAGAATTATTTAATCCATCGACAAACAATGTGTATGGTATAACTTCGGGCAATCTCATTTTAAAAAAGCTAACTTGTGTGTGGTAGTCCTCAAGGATCGATACTGGGCATACTCTTTATATTATACTAAATGATATTACTAATACACAGCTCTCTTGGAATTATATTTATTGCAGGATGACACGACAATAGTTTACTCACATATGATAATACCCTCAAAATACACGTATCAATAATGAACGGTATGAAGTAAGCAATGTTTAAAGCAAAGAAATCATTTGTTAATGCTACCAAAACAAACTACATGGTATTGGGAATTCCACATATGACATCAAACATATATAGTTGTAGTCATGTTCAATTGATAAGTCGTGTCGTAATGATAAGTATCACCACATGGACATCTGAGGCAATAACGTCAATCTCGATAAATACAAATTATTTAAAAAGAGTATCTGAAACAAAGTTTCTATGGGTACAATAGATTTGAAAAAACAACGGGAAGAACATACGATGGTATTCAAAAACTATGCACGAAATATTGGAATGTTAAATAAGCTGAAATATTATTACCACAAAGTATTGACGTTCTTTATATGACTCTAATTTGCCGTATTTAAATTGTATGGATGAGTGTTTGTAATAGGGGAAATACGTCAAAAATGTCCATAGACAAATTGATTTAAGCTCCAAAAATGGGCTCTAAGAACTGTTTCTAATAGCCATTATAGAAGCCATACGGCGCCCCCCCCGCCATTATTTCAAGCAAATATTCTAACATCTTTGACATGTATAATTAGAATTGGGAGGTATTTTTATGTATA
>JAMKCH010021435.1:0-23095 GCA_023653785.1 Ophioderma brevispina | reverse complement strand
TTTCCGCTATACCATTATTCTTATTTTGGTTATATATGGCCAATTCATATGGTTTTTGTTTACTTTTTAGCAAGTTATATAGACCATTACATTCGACGTCACTTCTTTTGTTGCCTGCGAATCCATTCCTGCGATCGTATGGCCCATGTATTAAAACTCTAACATATTACAATGCCTCAGTGTGTATGCAGTCAGACTGACCACACGTATTTAAGATACAGGCTAACATGTTTACAAACATGCTGTAACTGGTCTATACTGTAGGTAATCAAGTCGGCCATTTAACTTACAACGGCTTCTATGCATTATCTCCTTTTACCTCAATTTGTAGGTCACATAATTCAGGGATGTAAGTTTTCTGTATTTTTTTTTTACCCTCCAAAATTGGAAACGTCTGTCTTTTAAAAAATGTAAAAGTATTAATTATACAAGAGGAATAAAAAAACTGGTGCCCCCATGCCTGAAAAAAAAATGGTACCGCCAGTGGTGAAACTGTAGTGTCTGTTACTGTTTGCATTATAGTGCAAGTGCCACATAACTTCGCAAGTCTCTTAAAGACACTATCCGTGATGTCTCCCAAAAGAGTAAAAATAATGAACTTTGCAGGAATGGCTTTAAAAAAATTAAGGATAGTTGTAAATTCCTTGTAAAGTTTATGTTTGTTGCCTACTGAAAGATTGTTTAAATTGGAAGAAAACAGTATTGTTCAGAGCTATTTACTGTCCACTCTTTACGTGTTTGTAAGTTTTCCGTACGTACGTAATGACTAAAATATCTATTTTGTCCTGAATTAGGTTGCTTTAAGTCGTATCATTTGCAAGGGTTGCTTAGGTTACCTTATACTGGTACAAACATGAAAAAATCTGATTTTTTATCATTTTTATGATTTTCTTCTGATTTAGCAAATCACTGATAGTGCGTTTAACACTTCACATAATGCCCTGATTTTAGCCTAAGCTCTGGGTGAGATGGAAGAAATTAAGGGTAAAAGTAAGAGAAACTCAGAGGTTTGATGAAGGAATCGAATCAGGCAGCCATTGCATGCCATGTCATTGCCAGCTCAAATCCCAAGTTTACAAATGCAATGCACATGCATTGTCTGTTTTTTCCTGTTATCTTGTACTGTATTTAAGTGGAAATTTTTGCGAGGTTTTATTTTCGCGAATTTCGCGATTATTTTTGGTAACATTAAAACACGAAAATAAAAAAATAAATAGTTGTGTCTTCATAGGAGTCAATACCGTGAAACTTAATTCTAACGCAATCGCAACGTTAAAATCGCAAAAATATCTGTCGCGGGAAAGTTCCACTTATCAGTAATTTCTATAGCAGATTTTCATTAAAAAAATCGGGCTTCATTTGCTTGGTGGTGCAACCATTTCTGGCAACATGTCTTTGGTGTGGCATTTCCTTAACTTATTGCTCCTCAACAGTTCCCCAAAACTCTTTCTATAGATAGTAATCTGTTGCTACTTCAGCACTTAAGATTGTATTCCAATTTTAACACATTTCCTTGCAATGGAAAGGACAAAATGACATCCCAGATTCAGGGAAACAAATGCTAAATGCCATTCCCACTCAAATGCATGTAAATTACAATCTTTGAGACAAACTCATTTCAAACTTGTTAGTAATAATTTGTCCAGGAAAACATTGTCCATTTGAAGTAAAAAATCAAAGGCTCCTGTGAAATTGACGTCAATTTCAAAAACCTTGTGCCAAAAAGGTCTTACTCATCAGAACTGTTTACAACAAAAAATTCATGCTTATGATATAATTTTTGATATATAAAGCAAAATATAGACTCTACTCAATCTTAGTCTCGAAAGTAAGTGCATAGTTTTGATAAATGTGAATTCCAGAGTGAACATACAGGGCATTTGTGTTGCCAGTATAATATGCACATAGGACAGCGTTCACGCTTTGATTACCGTTTGGTGGACGAATGGTGGAACTTTAAAGGGAAAGTATCCTACTTAAAATAACATTTTCTAGGGTGAAATTTGTGTGAAAATGAATATGAATTAAAAAATGCATAATTATTAACTTGACAATTTTCCCATAGCACTGTACAGGTATATTTCTGCCCGAAGTCCTACAAATTTTGCAAAATCGGCCGCAAAAAAAATACGTCCTCACAACGGGGACTCTCAGGGCTAAACAATATAAACTTGCTCTTTTTTTTTTATAGAGGGAGGTCTTGGCTATAGCAAGTAATTGTTTAGCATTTTAAACCTCGGTTTTGAAGGACTTATTTTTTTTTGCGAAGGCGTTATTTTTTCACACCCTCAAAAGTTAGGGGTAGGGGTAAAAACTATTACTACTTTATTTTTTTTTCATACATTCAACTGATCAAGCTTTATATCCCACTATTTAGCTATTTGAAAATACGAACAAAAAGAACAAGAAGCATCACCATAGCTCGACCATTGAGGAGTTACAGCTTTTTCAATCACAAAATGGGCGAAAATTGCATTTTGTACCAAATCCAATTGTCACCTGACCGCCGACTTTCTAACCTGTTACAAAAATAAAGAATTAGATTGATCCCATTTTTTAGCATAAAGAATTAGTCACTACTAGTTAGTTTTCATGTTCATACCCACAGGAAATTAGCAAGTCAAAATTTTGTCACCCGAAAACGGCCATTTTTGGCTAAATTGCCAAAAACAGAATTTTTTCCCATCAAATCATTGAAAATAGGGGTTTTTAAGTGCCAAAATCTGAAAATATAGGACATTTTAAAAACCCTTCGAACATTTAAGTATTCAAGAATTTTTGACTTGTTTTTTCATTTCACCCCTAAAAATTTTTTCACACCTGTGCCGCAAGACGCAAGTCCAAGCTTGAATGCGGTCATAGGAGCTTTTGATCGTGGGACCCATTTTCACATAGGAGCTTTCGATTTCCAAGGTCAATTGCACATCGGAGCTTGTTTCTTTCCGGCTCAACGATTATTGTTGGTATGTACCCAGGGGCCATACACAGGATTTATTTGGGTGCGGGACAGAAAGTGGACCAAACCCCCACAAAATGGCCCGTTTTGGTCTTTTGAAACATTTTATCACAAAAAAAGTGGATTGTCATTTTTTTCTAAATTTGGGACTTTTTTATCCAAAACTTGGCCAAAGTGGACCTTTTGCCCCTTTGTGGAATGTGGGGGTGTGACCTGCACCCCACCCCACCCCCGTTAGTGGGACTGGTAGTTCATTAAGGTTGACTCAGAGATTCGAAACATATTTTTTTTGTATAGTAATTAAAAAAATCATCTAGAGCTAAGATAGTCACATAAAATGCTTAATTCCAAAGTTTGAGATGAATCGGATTTTTCGTTTCCTTTTCATACAGTAAACATTTATGTACAGTACAACAGTGCCATAGAATATGTGTATAACAAAAATTCTGGATCCGGAATATTATAACAAAGTTGTGATTTTGTGTATGAAGGACTTGGATTTGAGCTTGGTTATATCACACAGTGATTAGTATGTGGACAAGCATTATGTATGCAAAAAACATGATTTGTTTGAAAATTGAGTGAGCCCTCATCAGGAAATCTCTGAGTCGGCCTTTAAATACAAAGGGCAAAAACAATTGCCTTGTTTGTTAAAAGTAACCTATAGATATTGTTCAAGTTTTTGTGTCATCTGCTGCAAGTAGAAGGGTACATAGGAATTACCTTGGTGGTATGTGTGTCTGTGTGTGGCTAGCATTGATCAAGGCTGTCTGCTAACACCGACAAACTTGTTATTTTTCACACTGTACTGCAAAATTAACATTTATTCTCAATTATTTTGAACATTGTGTTTCAGGTTTGAAATCAGTGCTTTAGCATTTCTAGGGCTACACTGTCCAGAGAAAGATTAAAACTAAATTGGTACACTGCCTGGTGGTGTGTTGTGCACACTGACTGGATCCAGGATCCTACTAGTCTAGGAATAAAACCACAAATACCTGTTGTGGTCAGGTGCAGTGGTTGTGCTACCCAGAGCTCTGCCTGAGTTGAACTTATTGAACTTGCTAGTGGAAGCATGGCACATAGGCCAGGTGAAATTGGACATCTCAAATTAGGTGTTTAATAGAGTGAATTCTCACCATTTTTTTAGGGACGGGGATATGCTCCACTCTTTATATAACATTATTTATATCAGACGTGTGAACCAATGAATGAAGTTAGTAGAGCGCCTTGAACAAAGCTAGTGTGTGGCAAAAATGTTAACTGCACTCATGGACTCATTTACCCACTAATCATTTACAAAATTTAATGTAACTGCATACTTGGTCAGAAGAACCGCTGGCCCAAGACTTTAAATATGAGGTGTATACAGATTTACCTTTGATGGCCCATGTGACCTTCAACCCCATTCACAAACTGTCATGGCATATGATAAGCACGTTACAGGGAACTCTTTTTTTTGTAACTTGTATATTAAAGAAATATAGTCTTGACAATTTTATCTAAACACCGAAAATGTAGTAATGTCAAATGTTATACACATATCAGTGGCGTAACCAGCTTTTCTTTCAGGGGGAAGAGGGGGCACATGTATTTTCATGGGGGAAGCATCATTGGGCGCCAAATTTTGCCGCTCGCTACTCTCGCCGGGTAGACCCAATATTTTTTTGTTTTGCGCATTCAGATCCCAAATTCTGAGGGGGTTGCAACTTACACCCTATCGTCCCCCCTGCGTAAAAAGGCGCCTTTTTCATATCTTTATATATTCTACATGACATTCACCCATGCCTTATGCACCCCTTATTCTGCCTTTTTCATGCCCCTGAGCATAATATTAAAAATTTGTTTAGTATAACTATAGGCCTAGTTGTTTTCAATGTAATCAGACGGCAGAAAAAAAAATCGAATGTTTTCAGGGGGGAAGGGGGGGGCAAGATTTCCCCACGGAAAGCCTGCCCCAGTCCCCTCCCCCCTGTTCACACGCCACTGACACCTTTAGAAATTTTCACAAATCTCACAACATCTTCCTCCCGTAACTTGTAAGTTATGCTGGTGGTTTTCACTTGATCACATATGTAACCATTTTATGTTTTTCAATAAATTGTAGTCTTTCAAAAATATTTTCATACAAGATTGTAACACATTATAAGAACATGTAAATACCCTGATACTTGATATGAACATCCTACTGGAAATTAAACTTGTTTTTTTTCTAGACTTCAGTTTATTCAAGAAGTAGAGCAAATAATGCTCCATTATTTTCGGCAACCATAGCTTACATTTCCTCAAATCCATCCATTTAAAAAAAGTGGGTCTCCCACTTTTGAGAACATGTAATTGACAATTGCACGGTCATTGGTCATTCCCTTATTTGTACATGTATATCATCTGCTTTTTTCAATCTTATGGTTCCTCACTGTGAGTTTTTCCCCCTTGACCATTTTCCTGTCAGAGATTGCATTACTCTTTCACTTCCCAACAGCAGCTGTTTACTAACTACCTGGACCTATACTTTTAATTGATTGTTATTTGTAAGGGTTTTATCATGTAATAGCCACTTAGTATTATCAGTGTAAAGGGTGCATTGATTGGTTAGTCAAAGGTTTTATCAAGTTGTTATCATGCAATGAGCCAGTCAGGCAATCTATAGAAAGGTCATAACCCATAGACATCAGTGTGGGCCCATTCCAAAAGATTTCATAGTAGGTGTATGTCCACTTATAGGAACATGTTTTTGCTTTCTGACCATGAATGCTGTATGGATTGAGAGAAAAAAAAGTTCAATTCAGCTGAACAAGGACAATCTCATGTCATAGCTCTTAGGGGGGCCCCCTGGGGGGGGGGGGTGGCGATTCTAATTAGGCAGTTTGATGGTAAAGGTGATAAGGGTCATGTAAGGTGGACTAACAACGCACATTCCATTTTGTTCCAGGACTAAGTATCCACTTAAGAGGCCAGGAAGAAGCTTAGTCGATTGCCATATGTAGAATTTGAGTGCAATCACCAAAGTGTTGTTTTGGGATTTAAAGTCTGACTCATATAGTATAACTCTTGTAATGGTAGATAATGTAGAGAAGGAGAACTTGTCCATTTTGGTGTTGAGATTATTATTGGCATTACGCTTATCTCGGTGGTCTCATTATTAGACAATGATCATTTCCTTACTGTAGTAACAGTTTTCAATCGGAGACTCATTTTTATTGCTTATTGAGAATGTATGAATGTTAATCATATGGAAAGAAAAGTCTCTGTATGTTGTCGGACCTAACAGGATTTTATGTCAAATGAACAAATGTTCATGGGGACACGTTGGATGTAAAAGTTACATGAAATTTTGAGCTCCATTAAAGAAACTCTTAAGGTGCAACAAGAGATTTCAATAACAGGTGTACCAAAAAATTTGAATTTCTGATTTTTGCAATTTCTATAAAAAATACCCATATGAAAGGATTAAGCTTTTTTTTTTTTTTTTTTTTTAAAAATCGTAAATTTTATTACTATAGGAGCAAATAGTGAAACTACGGCCTATGTTTTCTATTGAAATACCTATTAGCATACACAATCACCTGTGTTTTCATTATAAGTTCTGTAGCCAAATTAAAGGTAGGGAATATATTGCAGTCTAATCTATATGAAATCCTACATATCAAGATAAATATGGACGACTTGAAATCTCTTGATTTGACCTTTAATTGCATCTGACACTTTACTCGACTATAGGGGAACAATCATATGTTAATGAGGCAGTGTAGTCAATACGTGGATCCTGGGTTCCTACCGGCAATCATTTTTTACCGAACAAATTCCTATCCAACACAATGACAAGGGAACAAGACAATCAAGGGGAATGAAATGTGGCTGTCTGCCGATTCCGTAATCAGATTTTCACGTTCATTCATCACACTCCGTTTGGAGCTTCCGCGGTTGGCAATATTAGCAGAGCCCGCCAGCTAAGGGACATAACAAACGGCCCATATGCAGGGCACACAGCAACCAGGGATGCCATGTCCGATCAAGTGGCAGATGGAATACCAGATATCATATTAAATAAGTTTTGCCGGCTATCGTCCAATTACTCCAAAACTCAATGGCAGCGCTCTTGTGGCAGCACCAATTGTGGTTCACTGTCGGGGCATGACAATGCACCAATGTGTATGAGTAGCTAAAAATAAAATAGGCATATATATTCTATGGTGTTTTATGTCATACGGTCATTTTTCCTGTCATAAATGTGCGGAAAAACCGTGTGCTGTACATTAAAGTTACAGTAACGGTACTCTTTGATTCCTTGTAATATTTTGCATCACAAAACGTGCGCGTAGTGTAAAGGAGGTGCACTAAACCGCGAGAGTGCCTGGGAGTATGATATTACTCGTACTCTTGATTGCATTGTGGGATAGAATGTGGTTTAATCAAAATTCCATGTATTCCGTCCTGTCAATTCAGTATAGATATTGGCCTTTCTCCCATACTCACTGAAGTACATCCATACACAAAACCAAACTTCAGAGCCTTTTGAGGCTGGCAAATATTCAGTCTCAACTCCACATCTGTAAAAGTATCATAATGAGCCACAATTGCTTCATCCACCAAGTACACGTTCAATAAGCTATAAATGACTATGCCAATAAAATGCTGGATGTATTCTGGGTATTATAATCATACTTAAAAAGTCAGAGGATGTATTTCTAAATAACTGATTAATCAAATTTCCTGAACTGTGCCATGGGAATGAGAATCTTATACTTATCCTGATTATTACATCTGGGATGGCTTTCACAAAGACTTAAAGAGACATGAGATTTCCAGAAAGAAGCGCCCCCAATTTTTTTCGAACCCGGGTTTTTTGCATATTTGGAATGCTTTCCAATGTATTAGATCACACCTGAAGTGAATAAGCCGAATTCGCCGTCTTTTTGTAATAATATGATGATTTAGTACTTTCTGTCGTGCACGACAGAAAGTCAAAGCACGGTGTTCTATGGGGACATTACAGATAGTCAGGCAAGTTCAAAACAAGGTTTGCTGTTTTCTTTTGTACTTGTTTGCCCATTAAACCTTCGGAACGATCTTGGTAGGTGGTCTACAATCGATCCTGTGCAATTTGAGAGAACTTTGTATCCTAAAAAAATCTCCTCATGTCACTTTAAAAGTGCAACGAGAGATTTTGAGACATTCATGTACGGTGTCATATGTAGTGATTTCATATTGATTAGACACTCAAAGGATTTCTTACCTTGTATTTTGGTACAGAAATGTCTTAAAAGTGAAAAGAAAAGGTGATTTTTTGTAAGCTTATATTTCAATAGAAAACATAGGCTGAATTTCGTATTTGCTCCTATACGAAATTAGAAATTTCACAATTTTTGTAACAAGAAACATTTCTCAGCTTAATCCTTACTGATGATGATATTTTTGATATGAAGCTTTACTCCAGTGCCAAAATCAGAATTTTCACATTTTTTCGGGACACCTGTTATTTGAAATCTCTCGTTGCACCTTTAAATGCATTGTAGGCCCTATAACACATCGTAAGTAAAAGGCTGGTATTCTGAAAGGGAGTCTAACTTTAGTCCCAGGTTTAAACCAGGTTAGTCCTGCATGAGTGGACCTTTTTTTTCTTTCAACATACTACAAAAGTTAAAAATGGATGAGAAAATTCCTCATGGATGGGCCGAAACGGCCAATCCGTGAGGAATTTTCTCACCCTTTATGGCACACTTTCAGAGTTCGTTCGTTCGTGCAAGTCCAAAATCACAGTGGAAGATCCGTCTTTAACCAGCTGATAGTTTCATCATCCAGGTTGATCAGGCCTGGAATTCCTCTTGGGGACTTGTAAACCTCACAGTCATTTTTTTTTTTTTTTTTTTTGGTTAGTCCTGCATGAGTGGACCTTTTTTTTCTTTCAACATACTACAAAAGTTAAAAATGGATGAGAAAATTCCTCATGGATGTCCACAGCTTCTTCTGCTCCTGGTTCTTGGTCTACAAAAGGCAACATAAGCAGAAGTAAATGTTTGAGTAGAATGGCTAAGCTCATAGTTGGATTTAACATGGTAAATGTTCATGTGTATAGATTCTGGAAATGAAACTTCTGAAACAGGAAAATTTGAAAGCAATCACCCTTTATGGCACACTTTCAGAGTATGTTGAAAGAAAAAAAGGTCCACTCATGTAGGACGAACCTTGATTTAAACCTGGGACTAAAGTAAGACTCCCTTTCAGAATACCAGCAATAGAGATTAGCAACAGTAACTTGTGATGCATCTACTTAGAGTGGTTCCATGATGTGTTGAAATAATTGTAAATCAACCCCCCGTATCCCATCAACCATAATGTAATTAGTGGAACGGTTTGGACTGCAAAATTGTCGACAACCCCTCCCCTCGGTACAAACAAAACGCAACCACTTCTATTCGAAAGAGAGTAATAAATAATTTTAAAAAATGATGGTTGTGGTCAAAAACTTTGGTGGCAGGGGTGTTTTTTGGGTCAAAAAATCACGTTTTTGAGCTAAAAACTTAAGAATATCAAGATTTATTAATTTCTTAGCAAACCAAATTTTAATCATGATGCAATACTATCAATCGCTGAAATTTATATTGTAGGTTTCTGTTTTATACAATATATAAAGGGTCTAGAATTTTAGCCCCAAAATCACTTTTTTTTCCTTAAAAAAAAACACCATTTTATCACATGTCACCACAACGAGTATTACCTGAACCCTTTATGCAATGTATAAACCTGTATCAATAACAAAAAGCATACCATAAAAATAAGATTGTAATATTTTTACTTAAAAAAAATAAAAAATAATAATTTAGAGCTTAATTTTGAGCGCCAAATGGCATTTTCGGCCTAGATATCATCCCTGCCACCAAATATTTCAACCACAACCATTACATTCTTAAATCTCATATATTTATCCTTCATATAAAGGTGGTTGTGTTTTGTTGTACTGAGGGGAGGGGTAACTCAAAAACTAGAGCTTTTTTCAAAACTCGGCCGCTCCGCTAAATGAGCTGTACTGTGACGACACAGAAGAACTTAACATCTTGTGTTTTTCTTTCAGTCACCATTTGTTTATATAGTTCAAGAACTCTCTACTTAAACAAGTGCACTATGTATGACAATTTGTAACACAACTGAAAATTTTGATGCAATAATCGAATCAACAATGTTTATGTCCATTGTGAGTATTTTTTGTAAATGTTAGATGACTGTGTCTCATAACTTTAAGGACCATCAATTTTGATATTAAAAAACCTGTATTTTATCCAGAACTTTTAATTTTAACTTATTTTTCACCCATATATTAAAGTACGATTTTGTCATTATTAGTGGAACTAAACAAATATTCATAAATGTTTAATTATGAAAGAAAAGATATGACTGGACAAAATTCATGCATTAATATAATTTTCATTGCACGGTGTGTATGTTAATGAAGCGTACATGGTGTGCTTAGAACTCGTTTGCGGCCACATTGGATTCATTGTATGAGCTGGTGTGTGGCCTCTTTTTTCGTTAGAAACATTACGCATTGGATTCCAGTGCGTAGCTAGTGGATGTGACGCCCGGGCAAGATGTTAACGTGGCAGTCCCCCTCCTGGTGTGTTGTGTGAGCACTGAAGGGTGAGATCAAGAGGCACCGTAATGTTGGGCCTGTGGGAAAAGCCCCTTGGCGGGGGTCTAACTCCCGATTTTTTAAGCCTGTTTGAGTGCCTTTGGAGATCTCAAGGCCGGGCTTCTCAGTTTATCTTAATTATCTTGAAGCATGATGAACTAATACTGCGGGGGGGGGTGGGATTTAGCATATTGTTATGCCTTGCAGAGAGCCTCAGTTAACTCATTATCTTGAAAACTATGAGCTCTTCTGCCTGTGACAGACAACATTAATTTTGTTTCTTTGTGTCAATTTATTTTTTTTTCCCACGTCTTCAGCGCACCCGGTGAGGTGGCAACCAGGGCATGTGCCCCCCTTCCCCCTAGCTACAAACCACTGTTGGTTCATGACGTATTTAGCTTTTTGGATAAATATCTACTGTAGGTAACGTTTGACTAATAGGCTAATGTCCTGAAAATTATTTTTTAGTTTCTCGTGGCATTGCCAAATCAATCACTTAAAGGCTGAGACTCAGAGATTTTTCCGATGAGGGCGCACTCATTTCAAAAATTGTGTTTTTTTTTTTGCATGTACATAATGCTTGTCCATATACTAATCATTGTGTGAAATAACTAACTCAAACGTAGTCCCCTCATAAATCGAAAAATAACAACTTTGTTATAAATATCCGGATCCGTAATTTTTGTTATACGCAGTAATCCTATGGCAACTGTTTTATAGCTGTGCATAAATTGTTTACTGCATGAAATCGTAAATCCGTCCTCTCTAACTTTGGAATGAACATTTTAAGGTGACTATCTTTATTTCTAGAGGGGCTATTTTTAATTTCTTCTACGCAAACTAATTATATTTCCGAAATCTCTGCATCAGCGCTTTAAGTCATTTTTGACCACCAGACTCATATTAAATGGGCCGCGCCACTTGGGGCGGGGCTTTTGCCATTATTGTCCGTCAAACGGAGCACACATGCTTGATTTTTGCCCAATGCACTAAGCTAAAATTTCAGCCATTAACCTCTAATTGAACATAATTATAACATTAAAATATCAGCAGTACTTGACCCATTCTGCAATCTTTTTGAAGTTCAGAAATCAACCTCCCACAAGGGTATGTAGCCAACCCGGGGTAGCCAAATTGTGGGTGTTGTGTTGGAAGGTAATGTCTTGAATTAGCACAAATCTCCTGGTTAATTTTGTGATCCGAGGCTATTTTACACTCAAATACCAGATTTGAGATGTCATTGGGGTTCGGGAGATTGTGCCAACGTATTGGCGGGGTCCCATCTGATTGTGTAATTATATAATAGGTATAGCGCATCTCTGTTCAGAATCTCTGATCAGATCAGGCAGCTACCAATGATTTGGAGAAAATATTTTGGAAATAAACAAAATTGACCACTTAACGGTCATTCTTGCTGTAAATGGAAATTAGATCCAATCTGATTGTAAATGGCGGTTAAGATGTCCCGCGAGAGATTTTGAACTTCAGTTTTGAAATTTTGAAATTCATGAAGCACCTATGATATATCAGGGTACTGTAATTTGGAATTGAATAACTCGAACTGGAATCAACAATGATGACATAATTACGATTACTTATGGCAAAAGAAGTTATAAGGACAACCTAATTATAACTATGTGTGAACTGAGTTTTCTCTACAAAGTTAACTACTCTACTGCTTTCTTACAGGAAATCATTGCTCTGACTGCTCGGGAAAATTCTAAAAATCAAAAGTGGGGTTTAAGAATGTGTTGTCAAAATTAAATGAATTATTTTTTATTTGATAGCATTTGGCAAAAAATAGCACAGGCAACAGCCTATAGTGGCTGCCTAAAGACACTAAATTAAAGGGAGGCTTAAACTAAACTAAACAAAGGGAACTAAAAATGAGAAAAATAAATAAAAAGAACCACAAGAGGAATGAATAAAACACTTAAACCTGTAGTGCCTTGACAATCTGCTTTAAAGCAGGAAAGGAGGCACAAGTCAGCATGTCGACTTTGACGGCATATCCTAACCCCTGTGAAGTGCTATCTTCACATTTTAAATTCGCTAAATGACCAGAAAGGATTAGAGAATGATTACCTATGAAGCTTTTTAGCAAGCTTTGGCATTTTAGAAGCCCACAGAGCAAAGTTCACTAGGGTGTGGTACACCCCGCCCCCCCTAAGACGAGGTTAAACAATACTGCTTATGGAATTATCATCAGCCATTTTTTCCATGTTGGGCACCGGTGTACCTGTATTCAGAGGTCTGAGATTCCAAGATTTTCGATTTCTACTAATACACGGAAAGGAATAGAAAGGGGCGGCAAGTTTCGGGTTTGGGTTGTTTGTTTCTGCACTAAAGTCAGTTTGCCAAACGCACTTTTTTTTTCATGACTTTGTTCATTCGTTTCCCTTTCAAATAAAATTATGAAAGATATGTTTAAAGGTATTGAACACACAGTAAAACCTCAAAGTTTATAAAGCACTATCAGTGATGCTTAAATACAGAAAATCAAAAAAATAATCAAAAATCCGATTTTGCATTTTTGGAACATGTATAGATCCAAAAATACACTGAAAGTGATAAGTCTAGACAGAACCTAATAAGGACAAAACGGATATTTAGTAATTACTCTGTCCGTTCGGACATACACTACAACGCGTAATGAATGGGGATTCATATCTCTGACAAACATTGCTGTGTTTTCTTCCTTTTTGTCACTTTGAAGGTGGAAAATATACTAATGGGAGTCGACAGACTGATCCTGCCACTTTTTAACCATTCTTACAATTTTAAATATTTTTTATCTTTAGGGATAACACTGATAGTGTCTTTAATGGTGAAAAGGATAAGGTATTATGCGGGGTGGTGATAACACCTAAGATAGTTTCAACTGCATGGGTAACAATTGCTATGCACTTCGAAGCTCTTTGAGATAAAAAGGGCAATCTAAGTATTGTCCTTTGAAATTAAACTACTTAGTTCTCCAGGTAGCAAGGGTGTATATTTTTTTATATTACATCTTTCCCAGAAAAGATGGCCAGCACACGATAGTGTTGAAAAAAATGTGCCTTGTTCGGATTTGAAACGGCGAAACTAGCACGACGTTCTTTAGACCAACTGAGCTATCAATGCAGGGTTGACAGAGGAGCCGATAGTGGTAGGTCCGAAAGGTTTTGTCCGCGCTTCCCTAGCGGATAGCATTAGAACGATATATTTACATACGATTTGTATATTGGTTTGAATTTTTAACTACTTAGTTAAGGGGGGAAAGATTAATAAACTATATATCCTTGTCTACCTGAAAGGGGCGTCACGTGGACACCCCCCCCCAATTCAACAAAGGGAGTGCTAAGACTGATACACGTTAAGATGTTAAGACAAAACCACTAGTAGGGTCCACAGCCAAGCGCAACCCAATGACCTCTATGATAAAGGATAAGGACCTAGCCTAGTAGTTGAGTGGCCAAGGGGGTCCCCATGCACCCAAAGTATATTTTTGTTAATTAATATTTGTAAGCTAATAGTGTTAGTTTAAGAATTTTGTGTTCCCAACGCGAAATATTGTCCCATATTATGTTTTGGTGATGATATTTGAGAGCCATCGTTGATGAGGCCTAGCTAAAGCATGGGGCAAAATATAAGGGTAGGGGTAGCATAACAACCATATCACCCATATCCCACTTTTCATTGACCATTGGTCTTATTAGGTACCAATATTAGCTAATAATTTTTTCCTCTAACATACGATAGCAAATAAACCTCTTCTATTCTATAAATCGGTGCCTGATGTGACCTGGATCAAAGTCACAAGGTCTTAATTTTTGAGCTATTTTCGCATACAATGTTTATTTTCTAATTTTCACATTTTTCTAGGAATACTGGTTTTCCACTCATTTTTGCTTAAATATGGCTGAATTGCATTCTTTGGTGATATAAAAGAGTAGTCAAAAGCGTAACGTCAAAATCATATCGGTTAATGAATTACATTGAGTTAAAGGTCAACGGCACTTTGTAGAAAGCCATATTAGGTATAGCTTGATGCGTAAAAGTGCTCATTATATAACTTCGGCTTCCCTTACCTGAAGTCTACTGGACATATATGTATCATTGGAAAGTATATACAACACCCTACTCACACTGGTCTATTGACAGATTATTTATAAATTTGCAGGGGTCATCCTAGGGTCATTTTGAGTCAAATGAGGTCCGTAGATACCATTTAAGGTGTAATTGATATTTTGGATGTAAAAAAAATGTATTTGATAATCAAAATCGGTTTTAAGATACTGCTACTAAAATTTTTTCTTCCCAACAGTATAGTGCTGATAGATTTGATCTATATGTTTCTCTTTCTTGGGTAAAAAGGCCATTTTACTGATTTTTTATTTTAAATTAAATTTGAAGGATTTTTGATTCTTGACTGCGCATATATTTTGAGATAGTTTCAAATGAACAATAGTTGTATGATTATCCCACTGATACACTTTTTACAGAATAGGTCTGTACCTGTACTCTTTTCCTCTTCTAGGGGTAGCAACACCATTAATCTCCACTTTCATTGACCAATTGGGAAATGATTTAGGTATCTAATAAATAGCTCTAATTTCTCTAACAAGAATACCAAATGAATCCCTTGCATAATACCTGATATGACAAGGGTCAAAGGTCCCAGGGTCTTAAGAATTGGTGTATTTTTCGGTAATAGGTCCTTCTCTATCAAGTACCCATTTTTCCCGAAAATTTTGGTTTTCATTCAGGTTTTGCTTAAATATGGTCCGCATTGCATTTTTTCTGTATATAAAGTAGTAGTCAGAAGCATAACTTTAAAAATCACATGGGTTAATGATTTACATGCATGACTTAAGGTTAACGCACTTTAGGTATATTGCATATTACTAATTGTAAATCCAAACCCAGGTATCCATCAACCATATTAATAGTGGAACGGTTTGGACTGCAAAATTGTCGACAAACCCCTCCCCTCGGTACAAACAAAAACGCAACCACTTCTATTCGAAAGAAGAGTAATAAATTTAATTTTAAAAAAAATGATGGTTGGGGTCAAAAACTTTGGGGCAGGGTGTTTTTTGGGTCAAAAAATACGTTTTTGAGCTAAAAACGTAAGAATATCAAAGATTATAATTTCTTAGCAAACCAAATTAATCATGATGCAATACGATAAATCAGCTGAAATTATAGTAGTTCTGTTTTAGACAATATAGAAGGGTCTAGAAATGTAGCCCCAAAATCACTTTTTTCCTTAAAAAAAAACACCCATTTTGATCACGGTCACCACAACGGAGTATATCCGAACCCTTTATGCAATGGATAAAACCTGATCAATAAAAAAAAGCATACCATAAAAAAAGATTGTAATATTTTTACTTAAAAAAAAAAATAAAAAAATTAATAATTAGCTAATTTGAGCCCAAAATGCAATTCGGCCAGATATCATCCCGGCCACCAAATATGTCAAACCATAAACCATTACACTTAAATCTCATATCTATCCTCATATAAAGGTGGTTGTGTTTTGTTGTCGGAGGGAGGGGTAACTCGAAACTAGAGCACTTTTCAAAACTCGGCCGCTAGATAAATGAGCTGTATGTGACGACACAATCTTGTGTGTTTCTTCACCATTTGTTTATTAGTCAAGAACTCTTACTTAAAAAAAAGTGCCAATAATGTATTACAAGGTGTAACACAACTGAAAAATTATTGATGCAATAATCGAATCAACAATGTTTATGCTTGTAGATGTATTTTTTGTAAATATTTAGATGACTGTGTCTCAATCTGGACATCAAGTTGGACTATTAAAAAAAAACCGTTTTTATCGCATCCTTTAATTTAACTATTTTCACCATATATTAAAGTACGATTTTGTCATTATTAGTGGAATACAAAATATCATAAATAAATGGTTATTATGAAAGAAAGATAGGAAGGAAAAATTCATTGCATTAATATTTGTTCATGCCACGGTGTGTATGTTTAATGGCGTACACTGGTGTGTTTAGAACGCGTTCGACGCCACATTGGATCAGTTTATGAAGCGGGTGTGTGCATCTTTTCGTTAGAACATGAATTGAATTGGATTACAAGTGGCGGAGCTAGGGATGTTGTGCCCGGCCAAGATGTTTTGTTAACGTGGCAGTCCCCCTCCTGGTGGTTGTGTGAGAAATAAGGGGTGAGATCAAGAGGGCACCTAATGTGGCCTGGGGAAACGCCCCTTGCGGGGTCTAACTCGAGTTTTAGCAGTTTGAGTGGCCGTTGGAGAGCTAAGCGGGGCTCTAGGTTATCTTATTATCTGGAAGCAGATTGAACTATACTCGGGGGGGGGGGGGGATTTTAGCATATGTGAGTGCCTTCAGAGAGCCCTCAGTTTTAACTCATTATCTTGAAAAAGATGAGCTTTTCTGCCTGTGACAAACAACAGTATTTTTTCTTTGTGTCAATTTATTTTTCCAAGTCATTGAAGCCACCGCCGAGTGGCACCCGGGGCATGTTGCTCCCCCTTGCCCCCCTAGATACAACACGGTTTGGATTTCATGACGTATTCGCTTTTTGGATTAAAAATATTCTACTGTAGTAACGTTATGAATAAGAGGCTAATGTTGAATATATTTTAGTTTCTCGTGCATTGTCAAAATCAATGCACTTAAAGGACAGCCTCAGAGATTCGATGAGGGCGCACTAAAAATTTCAAACAAATTGGTTTTTTGCACTGTACATAATGCTGTCCATCTTATAATATCATTGTTGAAATAAAACTAAGATCAAATCGTAGTCCCATCGTTATAGAAAATAAACAACTTCATAATAAAATTTCGGGACCGGACTTTTGTTATACGCACTATTCTATGGCACTCTTATACTGTGCATAAATTTTACTGATGAAAAGGAAAATCCGATTCATCTCCTAAATTTGGATATTGAACATTTTAGGTGACTATATTTAGTTCTAGATGGCTATTTTAATTTCTACTCAAAATAATATATTTCGAAAATCTTGAATCAGCCTTTAAGTCAGTTTGACCAGAATCATATTAAATGGCACGCGCCACTGCGGGGCTTTGCCATTATTTGTCGTCAAACGGAGCACACATGCATTGATTTTGGCCCAATGCACTAAGTAAAAATATTTCAGCATTTTAACCTCTAATTAAAATAATTAGTAACTTAAAAATATCAGCAGTCGTGACCATTCTGCATCTTTTGAAGTCAGTCAACATCCCAAGGGTATGTAGCAACCCGGGGTTAGCCAACCCAAATTGGGGGTGTTGTGGTATGGAAGGTTATTCCTTTGAATTAGCACAATATCCTGGTTAATTTTGATCCGATGGCTATTTTAACTCCAATAGCCAGATTTGAGATGTAGATGTTTGACCAACAGTAGTGGCGGTCCAATGATTGTGTATGATATTGCAATATGGATAGCGGAATCTCTGTTCAGAATCTCTGATAGATCAGGTCAGCGACCAATGATTTGTGAGAAAATTTGGAAATAAACCAAATGGGACCAATTAAGGCATGCTGCTTTAAATGGAAATTAAGAGCACAATTCTGATTGGAAGATTGCGGGTTTATAATGATGTCCGAGAGAGATTTTGAACTTCAGTTTTGAAATTTTGAAATCATGAAGAACCGATGATATATCCAAGGGACTGTAATTTTGAATTGATCATAACTGGATTGAGGAACTATCAACAATTATGGGGACATAATTCATTTACTTTGGCAAAAGAAGTATACGGACAACCTAATTTACTTGTGGAAAGCGAGGTTCTTCTACAACAGTTAAACTATGCTTTCTGACAGGAAAATCATTGCTCTGACTGCTCGGGAAAAGTATAAAATCAAAAGTGGTGTTTTAGAAGTGGTGTCAAATTAAATTGAATTAGTTTTGAATGATAGCTTTGGCAAAAAGCACAGGCAGCGCCTCCTAATAGTGCTGCCTAAAGCATAAATTAAAGGGATGCCCTGTTAACACCTTAAACTAAACAAAGGGAACTAAAATGACGATGAAGAAAAAATAAAATAAACAGACAAAAGAGGAATGATGAAGCACTTAAACCTGGAGTGCCTTGACAAGCTGCCTTGAAAGCAGGAATAGGAGGCACAAGTCAGCATGTCGACTTTGACGGCAATATCCTAAACCCCGGTGAAGGTGCTATTTCACATTTTATTCCCCAAAATGACCAGAAAGGATGATGAGAAGATTTACCTAGAAGCTTTTTTTATGCCAAGCTTTGCATTTTAGCCACCAGAGACAAAGTCACTAGGGGTTGTGGTACACCCCCACTAAGACGAGAGTTAAAAATACTCTTTTGGAAAATTGGGAAATGATCTCAGCCATGTCCATGTTGGGCACCGGTGTACCTGGCTTCCAGGAAGGTCGATGAATCCAAGATTTTTGATTTCTATAATAACACGTTTTTAACCCATGTAAAATGAATAGAAAGGGGCGGCAAGTTACGGGTGGGTTCTGCTCACTTAAGTGTTAAGTTTGCCAAACAACTTTTTTCATGACTTTTGTTAATCTTCGTTTCCCTTTCAAAATCAATGATGAAAGATAGGGTTAAAGGTAATTGAACTCACTGTAGAACCTCAAAGTTTATTAATTGGTGAACAGGATAAGGTCTTATGCGGGGCCGTCAGGGTGGTGATAACACCTAAAATATTTTCAAACTGCATGGGTAATAACAATTGATGATATACCTCATTATAGATCATGTCATCTGATTGGGTAAAAGTGGAGGCATAAATTCAACTAGCTTAAAGAATTTGAACCAAAAATTGAAACTCTGCCCTGGCGGAGAGCGGGCATCTCATTCATGACCAATACCCTGGACACCTCTTCCCAACTAGAGACTGCTTTGTAGCGGAATATATTCCATCAGTATATGAGTGATACATTTGATTCTGGTGTAAAAATCGGCATTTTGCATTTTGACGGATATGCCGAACCAGCCTGGAGTCTGGGCCGAACGACAGTGGAGTAAACAAAACTGTAGTGAAAGTCTGATGCAGGCTTGGCAAGGAAATGGCTGAATCGCGGACCTATTCCACTGCAGGAGCTTTAGAAAGATTTTGAAAGGAATCACAGATGCAGCTCAAAGGGTAATACCAACACGGCAGGTAATTACACCGTGAAGATATTCGAGGATATTTGACACCGAATACGGCCATCTGCAGGCGTGTAAAAGTGCTGAATGAATTCGGATTGTACGCATCTTGCCGACAAAAAACCGGCAAGAAGTCGATTACGGTGATCCGTTGGACTCCACACATCACTTCCTCAACACAAGAAAGTTTGATTGCTAATCTTCATGAAGTTTGGACCCGAAGTACACAAAATTGTTAAACATGATTCATGCCATGCCTACACATGCATGATATTATAGGCCTGTAGTTAGCATCCTGGCTTAGAATAGATGGCTCTTTTAACCCAATCAGTTGACAGGAATCTAAATATTGGGTTATTAAACAAATATTGACGAGTTTATTCGGAGCATGGTTGAAAACTATAGGCCATCGGTGAGGCTCAAACCATATAGCCCCTCGGGCACGCTGGGGCCCATAGTATTATGGTTTCGAGATCACCTTGGGCCCTTATAGTTTCAACCAATCCCCTCATAGCAGTCAATTTTGTATACTATGCCACTTCGAAGCCTTTGAGATAAAAAGGGAATCTAAATACTTGTCCATTTGAAAATTTTAACTACTTGTTCTCCAGGTAGGCAAGGGTGTATATTTTTTATATTAATCTTTTCCCGGCACACCGGAAAAAAGATGGCCAGCGCATGTTAAGTGTTGAAAAAAATGTTCGCTTTTGGTCGGATTTGAAACGGCGAAACTAGCACGACGTTCTTTCCAACCTGAGCATCAGTGCAGGGTTGACAAGAGGAGCGATAGTGTCGGTCCGAAAGGTGTCTTCGCGTTCCTAGGGATAGCATCAGAACGGTTTATGTACACTACGATGATATTTGTTTTGAAATTTTAACTAATTAGTTCAGGAAAATTAAATAAAAATATATATCCTTGTCTACCTGAAAGGGGGTCCACGTGGACCCCCCCCTTATACACAACGGGAGTGCAGAAGACTTTTATACACTTTAAGTGTTAAGACAAAACCACTACCGACTTCTAATGTATACCATTTACAAAAAGGACAATCACCGGAAAAGGAAAGGACGCCATCTATATTTTCACTTGAGAACCACAAAATTCAAAACGGTCTTTTTTTCCCCATTAAAAAGCGACCTACTCAAGTTTACCTTTTGCTGTTGAAAAAAAAAAAAACACTTTACATTCAAGTCGCAAAATTGTTTATGTAAGATTTATATTTACAGGCTTCAATTGGTAATTTAATTTCCATATGAACGAACCCTCCCCTCCTCCACCCCACCCCTACCCACCCCGAACCACAATGCTGCTTACAGATGGCCATTATATTAAGTAGCAATTAAATATGTGAGTGGGCCAATTTGGTCAATGGGGGGGGGGCTGAGCCTCCCATTTTTGCATGTTTCTTTACACTAAATGTAATTGTCAAAAATCAACCCATTGCATTCAAAGGGCCATGGCCCGATCGCTAATAGCCTCGTCCCCAAGAGCCCCAGATTTTTTACCGGAAGTGGTCAACATTTGTGGATCAGAACAAGCTACTATTTTTCTATTTAACTGTGAAATCTTAGAGCCAAGGATGTTTGGTTGGAAGTTGATGAGCGAAAATGTGACCCATTTTGGTCGATCAATATTAATTTAACAACCTCATCATGTCTATGGGGCTTCAAATCACGTTTTTTAGCTCTCGCATGAAAAAGGGTTGATATATCGGCGCGAAACTTACCGATAGGTTTGGCGTGAAAGCCCCAATTTTTCAAGCTGAACATTTCGTGGTTAAAGCGGACCATCCCCCTTAAACCTATACATAAACACCATACTCTTGATGCGATTCAAATCTTATCTGTGTGCTAGAACTTCAAGCGTAAATATTAAATTCCACTCATTCTGATTTTAGAAATATATATTGTCATACAACAAGGATAAATATTGGGTCCATGTTATTTATTATTATGTAAACTCTCTTCCGATGGTAAATTGCAAAAGTGTCATGTACGCTGATGAAACAACTCTATTGGTTAGCTTCATCCGACTCAAATTCTCCCAAATTGTATGAATGATAAACTGCTGAATATTGCCGCATTGGTTTGAAGCCAACAAGCTCATCTTAAATATTAAGAAAACCAAGTACATTGATTTTGGAATGGTCATTTTCCTAGATATCCAGGGCGCCCTGTGCGGCAAAAGGCATTTTCCTACATCTATATACAAGGAGACACGGCGCCCTTTGCTCGCAAAAAAAAATAGGGGGCGCCCACATTAAGTCCGCCTATGATGACTATCAATAGCTCGTATACAGATTAAATCCAGAGTTGAGCACCCGAATAATCCCAGGAAGTGACCCCGCCGGGATTCGAACCCAGGGTTTTTGGTAAATTTGCGCCACAGGAAAGCACTCTAACCGCTAGGCGACGCTCTCCAACAATACAATGATCTCATCTTAATAATAAAGCATGGCCTTTTGTGTTTGTTGGCGCCCTTGCCGACACATTTAACATAATCAAAACTATACTTTTTGGGAGTCCTCTTAAATCTTCAGGCAATAATTTGCAGGTATTTAAAATATAATCAGATTAACTTGTAATGTTGACCCCTGTACAAATTGAGATTGACATTTTTTACCATTTTAGGAGACAAGGGTCATTTTTTACCCCGATAACTATAACTCCAATGGTCGAAGGTGTACAAACTATACATTTTTGGCATCCTAATGATTAGATGGACAATATGGCATACATTTCAACATGATTGGGGCATTTTGAAAGTTTGACCCCCTGTGTAAACTTAAATTGGCCCCTATTGAAAAAGTGATACCACAAATTGAGAGTACTATACCTACCTAGCATTGATGTAGAGGGTCCATACTAACTACCAAAGGTGTCAAACCTTTTCTGTAGTGGGAGGTAAACGAATTCCTTAAATAAGGCCCCTATGAATCTGCTCCTGCTCTAGGTGGGAGGGGGTCTCAACTTTATTTTGGGTAGGTATGTGCCGCCCGGATTTCAAAAATTGAGGCTCCGGAGCTAATTTGAGACCCCCAAAAAATGGGGTCTCCGGATAGGTTTTCCAAAAATGCATGAGCTGCCATTTGCCTTAATTTTCAGCTACTTTTAGAGGTGTTTCGAAGAAAATTTGGATCTTATAGGCGGTATAGTCGCGGCACATACGCATACTACCTCCCAATGTGAGACCCCGGCTATGTTCCCGGTAGGATCTGGTTCATGGGGTAGTTATTACCCTCCTTTTAGCTCTAATCAACACATTGAGGATGGTTTCGAGGAGGGTATGGTAACCGGAGCTGTGTTCGTCGACCTCTCAGCAGCATACGACACTGTTAATCACAGACGCCTACTCCATAAGATCCTGGAAATTACCAAGGACATCCGCTTGAC
>JAMKCH010021434.1:0-59548 GCA_023653785.1 Ophioderma brevispina | reverse complement strand
CAATCTCACCTCCAGATAAATATAATGAAGTAAACTTTGACGCCTGGATTGGGAATCGAACCCACACTTTCATTTACAAGACCAGTGCCCACCGACGCACGCCACTCAATCCGAGCCGGCAGGAACATCGCTCTTTTTGTAATACTCAATAAACATGTTTTAACGGAATAAATGCAACCACATAATTGAATGGCGCCGCTTGAGACAGTGGAAAGTATGGCGAAGAATCTGGCCAAAATCTCAATTATCCACCGTGTTAGCCTGGCATTTGAGGTCAAAGGTGGATGGGGTGATTAAAATATTTGGCCATGATGAAAACTGTTTTTTCTCTTTTGTTAACCTAGCATGTTAAGTCCTCCTATTTACAAAATCTAACCGTAAGCTTTATGAAACTTGTCATGTAAATCTTGGGTGGGGTTGGGTGGGGTTGTGAGTCCCAAGTAGAAAAGCATTTGAGTTGAATGGTCAGTTGGGGTCAATTTAAGTTAATTTCCATCAGTGAAAAGGTGGGTAGGGTGCTAACCTAGCATGTTAAGTCCTCCTATTTCCATTAGGCTATCTAATTTAAAGGCTTGTGAGAAATATCCTTGGTGGAGATGCAAAAGAGCATGGCATTCTTGGTCAAATGTCTTTAGGGGTCAAATAAGGCCATTGTCCTAGGTGAATCACTCTATATAAAACCTGTTACATTGTTTTATAGACCGTCCCTTTGTCACTTTCAATTTTGTTCTGTGTGGATTTTAGATGGTATAGAAATCAAATAATCTTAACTCTGTTCACTTGACAAGTCATATTTTTCTAACCAAGAAACTTTTTATAGGTGCCTTGACAGAAGCTTATTTCCATTTTAACGAGTTGATTCTAATCATATGTTTTAATGTTATGAGCAATGTTTTTGTTTACAATGGTCCATATGTTCACCGACTTAACATTAACAGGGGGGGGGGGGGGGGGGGGGGGGGTGGGGGGGGGGGGGGGGGGTGGCTGTTAAAGGACAATTTTTGCAAATAATATCAAAATTGCACATATTCATCCCATGTATTTTTTTATTAACCCTAACGCGCCCGAGAGGCATTGACGCAACAAACCGTGTACCGTTCGGAAAATGTTTCTCGTTGCATCTCGGCCGTCAACAACTATTTTTTGGTCGCGCAAATGACTTGCATTGGCCCTCATTGCATCTGGGCCGTCTACCGGAAAAATGACGCATGTTGTTCCTCGTTGCATTGGGCCGTCTTTACGGACAAGACGCGATTTTCCTCTTTGCATTGGGCCGTCTTTACGGAAAATGACCGATGTTCTCGTTGCATTTGGGACGTCATTCCCGAGAAATGATGCGATGCTTTTCACTGCATTTCGGACGGTTTGCCCGCGAAGCAGCAATGCTTTTCATCAGGCCGGTGACCCTAGTGTACAAATGCCCATAGACAATGTCGATTTCGATGGTGATTAGCGCCACCATTTTCGATAAGCCTATTTTTTGTAATTATGCATAACCGCATTCATGACGTAAACCGGAGCATACGTAGCATAATAGCGCCACGCACGAACTATGATTTAGCTTAATAGCCGCCACTCACACTGGCGACCTATAAGCTAAATTTCATATCAGATCATTGTGGCCGTACGCATCCCTATTTACTTTATTTATTTATTTATTATTTATTTACCCTGTTTTTTTGCTTCGCACGCTATGTTCTCGTTGCATCTGAGACGTCTTCCGGTAATGGCGCGATGTTTTCGTTGGCATCTGGGCCGTCTCCGGGAAAATGACGCGATGTTTTTTCGTTGCATTTGGGCCGTCTTCCGGGAAAATGACGCGATGTTTTTTCGTTGCATCTGGGCCGTTCTTGACTTTACGCTACTTATCCTGTGCGGGAAAAACGGCCGAGATGCAATGAAACTCAAACTTTGGCTCTCGTTTGCAATCTGGGCCGTTAAAAATAAAATAGAGTGCCCCTCGTTTCATTTGGGACGATCTTCTGCAAAACCACCCGGTCCGGGTTTAGGGTTAAAAGGCACCCATAAAAATATTGTTTTTGATTCACATCCCGCACCACTTGAGATATTGGTGTTGCCTCAATATTTTCTTTATTGATAAAAACCAGCCAAAATTGTATTTTTTGTATGTTCGTGAGAATATTTTGGAAAGAAAAGTATTAATTTGTGCATTATGCAAAGAACAATTTAAAGGTGACCACTGTGAATTTTTTTGTAGTTCCCCTCGGTAAAAAAAGAAAGGTCCCTCATCAATGGAAATTGTCTGGACATGAATCAAAATATTTTAAGGCCTAAGTTGTGGGGTGAGGCTCATGGCAGTACAGGGCATTTCAATGATCCACATCCTACGTTCCCTCACTTACGTCAAAGATTGAAATTTTTTATCATCTGAATCGTCGGCCCAAGTATAGTATCTGTGCCTAATTCTCATGTGAAATTCGAATCTACTCTCAAAGAATTCGAGTATTTGTATTTCTGTCTGTAAACAGACGAAAATTAACAACACAGTGGCCTATGGGTGCGCGTTATACCACTTATGCGCTCTTAACCTTAAATGCAGTGTCAGAATCAACTTACATTTTTGTAAGTAACCTTTTCTTAGGATATCTAGTGAATCATAACCACAAATAATGTGTTTGGATCAGAAAAGTGGCCTTCTGGCCACCAAATAGAATGTAGACTACCCAATTCACTACGAGGATGACCCCAGATAGTCTGCCTAAGTAAAATTGACACAACTGCTTTAAGTAAAATTCACAACAAACCCAGAAATCCCTCAGAACTAAACGTTAAATCTAGTTACTAATTGACTCAAATTGCCTTTTATATCTTGGTTGTTATATTGTTCATATGACAAGGAATTACCACAGAGGAGATTGCGATGTCGAATTGCCTGGCCTCCCCCTGAGTCTTTGTTTGCTAGAGATAATGCGCCAACTTCTTGCAAGTGGTGTCGTGCTATTGGACCTAGAAGATACGTTCCTATTGAAAACAAAGGACTAGTAAGGGTTTTTTCTGACGCAATTCAATGGTGATAATTGGTTAATGTAATTCACTATTGCACTTAACATGTGTCACACAAACACTACATACAGTTTTATGCAACAGTTTCCTTCTGGGACAGTCCACGCAAGTTCATTTCTTGTTTAAATCATGTAAGGCTTTTGTATAATCAGTTATGTTTACCGTTGTTTTTTTTTGCTTATTAGTGTTTTTGAACCAGTCCTTACACTGTCTTACCCCTCCTCGTCTACCGAAGGGGGGTGTTACCACCCACCCCCCCTTCAGGTTTTTTTTCCCCGCTTGCTAACACCCCCTTTTTGGTGCCAAATTATTTAAATGTAATTGTCAATTGACATGTTTCCGCTCCTTTAATCCAAAAACCACAAACATCCACCGGGGTATAGTACATACAGGTAATCCCCAAAGTGATGGATGGTTACCACCCCCCTTTGGACGAGAAGTACACATGCCCACAACACAGGAACATCCACCGACACTGATTTTTTTGGGACCTAATAGATAGCTTGGTCATCCTCTTTCCATGGATACCAAATGAGTACTAACATGCTTGCATTACATCCAATGACGTCATAAAGTTTCGCGATGTCAGCAAAACTGCCATTTCCATAGAGAACACACAGTGAAAATTCAATTTTTCGTCCAAAAAGGTTTGGAACCCCAGATTTTTCACAATGCGGTTTTGACTCTACTGGATATGGGAAATGCTAGTTTTATATAATGACCCAAAGCATTTTAAGAGCTATAATAAGGTGTTTGAGTTCACTAAAATTGCGAAATAATCAATTTTTTTCACCCTAGATTCGTATTTTTTGTCACTTTCCTCAACATATGACATCATGGTGATGTCATAAATGGGGATGTTAGTACTTATTTTGGTACAATGGAAAGATAAAGAAACTCTAAGCTATCCTTTGGTAACCAAATTTACAGGAATCAAGTGTTCAGTACGACAATCACGGGGGTGGTACCACCCCCCTTCGGGAGTTTTTGTTACAAAAAATGGCTCAGTAGACGAGGGTTAAAACTGTCTTAGGGTGATGGATGTCTTTAACGGAATAAATCGCAATATTATATTTGCACTTTATTCCCTTATTTCAGGGTTCTTTAAAAATGGTATTATAATAAGACAGTATTATTTATATCAGGCTTCCGAGTGTACAAAGAAATTGTGTGATTGTAACAGCTTTGGTAAAGTGCCCGGATGCATACAATATTTTTTTAATATTTTATCTCATCCGGGCATTATCGTCAACCGCAACGAAGCACTATATCGTTCAGACTGGTACACCTTGGTGTTTGGATCAATGTTTATCAGACTCAACTCTTTACATCACTTGTCACAGCAAGGTTTGTTTGAGTCAACCTATATTAAATAATAATATAATATTGAATGTGTTTTTTCGTATGATACAAAGATATATTGCACTCGCTAGAAAAATATTGAACTCGTCTTCGACTCGTACCATATTTTTCTAGCTCGTGAATATATTCTTGTAGCCTAAGCTATCATACCACGGCCCATTCAATATTATATTCAAAATATTTTTTTTATCAACAGTTATAGGTAGATATTTGGGCTTTAGTAACTTATTTTTAATCCAGTGTCAAACCATTGTTGGAATAATGTGATCTTGAAGAGAGAATATTGTCACCTATTTCCCCCCGTTATTTTAAATGATTGTCACCAATGAAGTCAACAAATGATTCTGTACATATTATGTAAGCAATTTGAAAATGGTATCATACCAAGCTGGGCAAGGTTCATTTTAATTATTTTTAACTCTAAAAAGTGGTTACAGCTGTTGGCTAGCAAGTTGCATATTTCAGATGCGTGACTGGAACTAATAAAAATGAAGTACCAGCATAAATCTGCCATGTGTACAGATCTGATAGTAGGCCTAAGGTCTCAGATCATCTGAATAATGTACGGAAGGGAACAAATTAAATGTTTCTATCATAGGGAGAAAAGAACATTCCTTTTGGAATTATAACGCAATACTATTTCCCTGTAAGACAAAATGTTTAAGGATTTTTTATTATTTAAACATGAACCACAGTATGCAAATAGAATTTTGCTTATTTTAATAAATAAGATCACCATGTGATGTAAACGTAGTTCATTTATAAAAAGTGCAATAGCTGCCATGATGGAAATACACCTGTGTGCTTCCATGTATTAGGATAACTCACACCTAACAGTAGTATTGGGGGGGGGGGGGGAGATTTAGGGTAATGATTTTTAGATTTAATTGATGTTTTTTTTTAAGGCACAACCTTGTACAATTTTGCACCCAATTTTTCCAAAACAATGCCCATTTGGTAATTGGTCCTTCTCCAGTGCAAATGCCCAGAAATGCTTGCATGTGGCTACTTTGTTCAATTTAGGGCCAGTGAGTCCCAATGAACTATTGTTGGGGAATGTTCAGTACAAGCTTAGATATAGACGAATTTCAAATTGGAGGAACAGGCTCTGATGAAAAAGGGCAGACTTAGCACGTGGGGATAGTCCATATTTGTGAGCTTTGCAAGTCCCTCACATTCCTTCCTTGGATAATTTACTTTGGCCTAGCAGTCTGAATTTTAATGTCTTTTTACCCTCATCAAAATGTACATTCTATGTTAATGGTTACCCTTTCTTTGTTAATGGTTTTACCACAGTTGATAATGGTTTGGGGTATTTTCTCAAAACCTAGCAGTTTTTATTTTACACAATTTTTCTATCAATAGGACCGAACAGGAATAACCATACGATTGAAAACTACTACTCTATTTTTTTCATAAAAATGTTGACGAGATTTTAATATGCACGTAGTAGTTATCTGGCCAAACCACGAAAAGACACTCCGTGAAATAACCCCACAAACGTCACATTCCTGTACTCGTACATACATGTTGTAACCGTTGTGATAGATAGCAGGAAGTCATATGAATTCTCAGGAAGAAATACAGGCATGATGGGACATTATTGGTGATTATCTTCATTATTTCTCTCTGCCATACAACAAGCATTATTCACAATGTTTATTGGTGGTGAAAACTTGTGTGGCAGTGAAACTGCAAGTTTTACCTCTCATGCCCGCAAGTGACCGTTTGTTTCACACTTCACGAAACTGTTGCACTGCTGGTTTTTTTATGACTGCCCAGATGTCCATTCTTATCCATAAATCTGCATTAATTCCCTGTCATGTGCAGTGGGTGCAAGATAAAGCCGTCTGTAGGGGGTATTGTGTTCGACTATTGTATTAGCTGTTTTATTTTTATTAAAAAACCAACTTTGTTTGAGGAAAAAACAGCTTTTGGATAATCACTTTTTGTCCTGGGCATATGGGAAGAAACATGTTAAAACATTTTATATTTTAATTTTTGCAATTTTGCAAGAACAGCTTAAGGATAAGTCTGTAGTTTTTTCATCTTGATTGAATGGCCTTGATCCCACTACCCAATCTAATTATTGGTCCCCCCCCCCCCCCCGCCGAACTTCTGTTGGAGCAGGGGACTATAGAGAATGCTCTTCTTCCTGCTGGTGTGTGTGTGTGTCCCACTCGATATCTTTGGATCGAAGCCAAGCTGGTGTTCTCTTTGCAAAATGATGTATGTCAAGTACACGTTTCCCTGGATCTAAGTGGGTTCACGTTATGGGTCAAAAGGTCAAATATGGTCACAAATAGGGTTAAATTGCTACAAACCTTGGTAACACGATATCTTTTTATCTAAGCAAGTATGGGTGTCCATCTTAAATCGCACCATAGATGGGATGTCGCTCAAGTAGGCGGCGAATGAGTTAGGTATTGGTCAGTGGCATTGGTCAAGCTTCACATTGGTCAAAATAGGGTCAAATTTGTCAAAAATGGGATTAAATTGATATAAGCCTTGGTGAATGGTTGTGGGCGGATGGATGAAAACTTGCTGGGTGTGGTCAACATTTCAGTGGCGAAAATTTGAAGGTCATTCAAATGCATGCGGGTCATTCATAGGTCAATGGGATAAAATTGCTATAACCCTTGACAATTGGAGGAGATGAAACTTGGTTGGTGTAGTGCAGCATCACTGGCCAAAAATTTGAAGGTCATTACAAGGCAGGTGGGGTCATATCAGTCAAACACTAATTAGGGGTAGGATGATGATTCTTGGTGGGTGTGGTCAGCATTCAGTGCCAAAAATTTTGAAGTCATTTCAAGGTCAATGTGGGGTCAGCCAAGGTCAAACGAGGAATATGTGTGTAGGATGATGAAACTTGGTGGTGTATTAAGCATTCATTGCTGAAAAATTTTGAAGTCATTTCAAGGTCGTGTGGTTTATTCAAGGTCAACTAACTCCCATGTGGTAGGTCATGAAACTTTGTGGATGTGTCAACATTCTAAAAACCAAAATTGGAAAAGGCCTTTCAAGATCAATGTAGGGTCATCTAAGGTCCAAGTCCTACAAGTAGTTGTATGGTCAATGTATTCAACATTTGATACCATCAAATGGCACCTGCTATTGCACAGCCTCATTGGTTTGAGAACCACTTATTTCTATCTACAATTCTCCCTGTGATCTCTTAAATTATATTTCCCTCCATTTACTATCGCGCGGGCGGGGACCTTTGTGGTTCTAGAACCGCCTTGTTAACTTATAAAAGATCGATAGAGGCGTGGGAAGGAGCGAGGGTCAGTTGGTCCTAACAAAACTTGTACATTTAAACAATGTTAGTATCATTTAAATTGAAAGGACTGCATTAAAGACACTATCAGTTATTGACCGAAAGGTCAAATCATTTGAAATTTGCCGGAATAAGCATAAAGGGAAGAAGTCGTCTGTAGAATTCTCATAAGTTATTTTTTTTGGCACGAAAAAAAATTCTCAGAAGAGGAAAAAAACAGCAGTTTATCAAACATAGGAATCGCCAATTCAGTGACCTGTTTGTATAATCGTATCATTACTTCTGGGACAACGAACGACCAAAACACCGCGTTGTGTGCCGTACCTTACCTCGGAAGGTATGTTCCAATGCCCTTTACAACGGCAATATAGCGCGTTTAATCAGGGCTGCCGTAGGGTGTAGTCGTGCATAAGATGAATGCTTGTATCAAGCTCTCTGTCGTACGCCGTGTCCCAGAATTATACGATTATATTACGTGTCCGTACGGAACAGTATGACTAGATATATTCTTTGTCCTTGTTAGGGTATATAGCATATATCACTTGCAGGTGTGTTAGGATGCCTATACTTAATTAACAGCCTGCAAAGATCTGATTTTTGAGGATTTTTTTTATTTTTTTGATTTAGCAAATCCTGATAGTGCATTTTAATCTTTTGGTTTGGTCCTAATGTCCTTGTCTTTTATCTGTTTGCAGTATTAAAGAAAGACCCCAGAACGTTCCTAGTGTGTATATAGATCTGGCAGAATTGCCTGTCTAATATGGCATTGACCCCCTGGCTTAGTGGAAATTAGAGAAGGAGATAGAGAGGAAGAGAAGAACCACCCCCATCCTAAATCAGCTGTGACGCCTGTTAAGAAGAGCCATACAAGCAAACTTGATGAGGAGGTAGGGTTGAAAATCGCGGGGTAAAGTGTGGAATGTTTAATCATTGGCTCACTTTAAAGATGAATTTTAAAATCGTAAACTATTTCAAATGACATTTAACAGATTAATGGAACAAAGTCACCAATTTTCACTTTTTAAAGGCCAAAAAGCCATAAAATGACACGATTATTGACATACTGCCTAGTCTATTACAGTTAGTGTAATTCATGATTTTATTACCTTTATTTGTGTGGGTTGCCACTAGAGCATCGCCTAGAAAAGATTGTTTCAAATTTCTGTTTTGGTTGTTGTGATGCACGTTTTGTTATCACATCATCAGCTATGTCAACTTGTCAGTCCACTCAGGCTGGAGCCTCACATGTTTTTCCCTCCTGAATTAAGGCTACCCTTTCCACACTGGTCCTAGTGTGGGTTTGAAGGGACTCTTTACCTAGAGCATGAGTGCAGTCAATGTAACAGAACACGAGATGACCCTACAATTTCGATGAGGTCTGCAAATTTTATGTGCTCAGGATGGACTCCTCTAACACACAGGACCAACAGCTTACTGAGTGCGCTGGGCACCCATGCACATACCTGTGCATTCTATGCAATGGGTGGGAGCAAGGAGAAATTCCATTATCCACTACCTTATAAGAACTATTTGAGTATGACCAAGAACCCGTCTCTTGAATGACCTCATGTGATGGCGTCTGTATCATTAAGGCTTCTCATTACTTTTCCATAATATTGATTGAATTTTTTAATATTTTTAATTTTGTTATTTTCTTTATTTGTTTTATTTTCGTGTTTTACAAAAGCAGTCATCCTAAGTACTACTAACACCGCAGTGTTTATAATGAAATCAACATCTCTGACACAACCTGGAGTTGACTAAGCAAAATTACTTTCCCACACATCAAATCATCTATATTATCTTTCATTTGTTAATCTGTCACCATTACCCTTAACAAGGTCGCATTGAAGGGGACTTACCTATCAGTTTTGCAAATAAAAATACACCATTTACCCAGAACTGGTTTTAAAAATTCACAAAGGGGTGCTGGCACATGCATCGACCCAACGGACAAAACTGATTGGAGTGAAACAAAAAGCAATAACTTTTTTGACACTGATGCGATTTGCATTGTTTTATGTTACTAAAGTTGCCTAGAAAAGAGGCTTTATACTAATAATTTGTTTTTTTATTAATTTTTGATGATAAATACAATATATTCTTGCCTGCCTTTTGTGTGCATTCCCCATAGTAGTCAACTACACTCTTAATTGATGTGTTTCTTTAGTCTTATCCCAGATCATGAACTTGTTTGATTTGAGCAAAGCTACAACTTTTTTTGAAATTTCCGATTTTTCTCTCATGGTTATACCAAAATGTCTCTAGGGACAAGATTTATGAGTTTTAAAGGCTGACTCAGAGATTTTGAAATGATTTTGTGTGTAATATGAAAATGTCAACTAAACGAAAGATAGTCACCACAAAATGCTCAATTCCAGTTTGAGACGAATCAGGTTTTTTCGTTTTGATGCGGGAAACATTTATGTATGGATACCAGTGGCCATATGAGACAGAAGTTCCGGATCCCCGGAATTTTAAAACAAGTTGTGATTTTCTATATGAAAGGGCTTCGATTTGAGCTAGCTTTTCACCATGATTAGTAAACGGACAACATTTGTACAAATGTCATGCAAAAACCTGATTTGTTTGAAAATTGATGGCGCCCTCCTCGGGAAATCTCTGAGTCAGCCTTAAACTTTATTTTAACCTCAGAATAAAGTGCAGCATTTTCATATTGAGAAAATTGGTACGTTAGTAACATTAAGGCTGTCCTAATTGTGCCACATGGCTGAACTAAGTGATACGGATGGTTACTATTTATAGGTTGTGCAAATATTTTTACAGTTAATGACTCTTCAACGCCATGCTGTTTGACTACTGGGTGTTGACTATATCCTCTTCACCTTTTTTTAAAATAATCAGTGAGCAATTTTCAAGAATGGCTTGTCTAAATCATCCTTTTAATAAAATTTGGCTTAAGTTTATGCACTCACTGACAGCTAGACAACCATTTTGACTTAACCTAATCAGGCCCGTAGCCAGGATTTTTTTCGGGGGGGGGTGTGAATTTTTCCCAAAAGTGGACCTTTTTCCAACAATGTGCCTTTTCCACCATAGAGGGGGTAAATTTGGCACAAGTGGACCTTTTTTGCCCAATTTGGCCCTTTTTTTACCAAAAAAAGCCTAAAACCCTATTTTTTCCGTTGCCGCTCGCTCGCGACACATCATTTTTGTGGCCCTTTTTTGGAATTTTTGGAAATTTGGGTAAGGTACATCGTCCCCCCCGCGCCCCCCTGGCTATGGCGCCTGACTGTAATTATATCCTGCACTATTGTGTGTACACATACAAAGAGACAGATTACAGACATTAAGATTTATTTAACATCTGATCCGTTGGACTAAGTATATATTATGTGTGCCCAATCTGACATGCAAATTTGATCGTCTCTTTCAAGAAATTCATCACAATTTGTTACAATTTTGTATTTTCTCTCCTTAAACCAGACAGAAATGACAACAATTTGGCCTATGGGACACTGCAATAAAAACATTTGCCTCATACACCAAAAGATTTGAATCAACTGAATTTTGGAATTAAGCATTTCTCCTCTATGATATCTAACGAAACATAAAAAACAGAAGGTGGTACCCACGGATGCACCTTCAGATTCCACAAAAAATGCACTAATTGTTTGGAATAAAAATATAAAAGATATACACTCAAATGTGGCAATAAAATGTTTTGTTCTTTTTGATTAATTATTTTGGTTGAATGACCAACCGACCAAAGTTTACTTCATGCAACATAGTTTCCTGTAATGTTTAATTAGCAAAGCATGCAGATCTTAAAAGCAAATCATTTTCCCGGTAAGATTTTAGCCGAAATGTATATTTTTAGACATTAGTAATTATAAAAGTGAAATCAATTTGCTTGTCCCTGAAAATCTGATAGGAATAGTGGTGAGTTTTGGATTTGTCTTGCCAAAAATCCTACCCAGATCCATATCATAACCTAATTTTTCTCCAGAATAAAATAACACATATATTTTTTCAATAGTAAAATCAGGGCAAAGGAATAGAATTTGTATCCTCAAAGAGCTTGTATATTGTGTCAGGTAAAAGTCAAGAATTTCCATGAAGCATGTTTCCATATTCCTTCCTCACCACAACAGCCCAAGACTGAAACGCTTTCTTTCAATCTACAACCCTAGGTCTAAGTTCGTTCAAACAGATGTGGTAAGCTATCAGAAATATTATGGTTCGGTGACTAGACAGTCCCATAGCAAAGCAAGCTATGGATCTTATTTTGGGTATAAATTAACTCCCTAAATTTCTTTAGAGGAATGGCCCTATATTGCCAAACTGGGCCCCTAACTGCAGCTTAAATACACCTTTGTGACTGCAAGAAGGCCGTAAGTGCAATAGCTGCCCATGTGATACATCAGTGGTGCTTCCCATGCATACGATTATTTCTTTCCTAGAGTCAGTAGCTCTTGACAATGGTTCTTCATGTGATTGTGTTGCAATGAAATGACCATTTCAAGAGCCACTGAACAAAAAGACCTTTGGCATATAAGTATGCTGATGGGAATTCCCTGCCCACATTCTGACCTTCTTGCATTCACATGATGGATCATTCTTACTTCTAATTCCAGAAATATGCAATTGATTTCCTTTCAATTTAAAAATATAAAAATAGATAAAGGTGCAATGTACTGATTCTAAACTTCAAGTAACCTATATCTGGGATTTAGCTAAAATGTGAGTGATAACAGCCTTTAGAGATACAACCAAAATGTAAGCACTTTTTACTTGTAGCTGCAAGAATGTTACAAATCCTCCAGATTGTATAAGACTACAACATCCTAAGTTAACTTGTACCCATTTGTTGTTGTGATTTTGAGTTCAATGTCCCAGTTTAAGGAAGACAACCTTTACTGTTTATTGAGTAGTGCTTACAACCAAAAGTAGTCTTACATCCTTTGTGTAGTTGCGATATTTTCTTCTGAAGAAAGTTATACTAAACAACTGCCTCTCTTTCTTGCCCACTTCCAAAAAAGTCATCTTAACTCCAAAACTACAGTTACATTCTAAAATGTTAACTTGGCATGTAGGATTGATTATCTCATTTCCTTGTATCTCTTTTTATAACTGGAAAACATTTGTGATTTCTGGATTGGGTGTAATAATTGAGGTGGTCTGAACATAACTGTAACCTAACATTTGCCAGGTTGTAGTTTATGAAAAAATAAGCAAATTGTAGACCTATGTCATAATAATCTAGTGGAAATCCATTTCTTCTTTGAATAACAATTTGAATCATATGAAGCTCTCTAACACAGTGCTATGCTCTAAATTCTAATTGCATATTTAACCAGGGTTAATTCTACGTTAAAGTAGTGCATGGCTTCTGGATTGGATAAAACTTGGGTGTACAACAAGTGGCATAACATCAAGTTTTTTTCGGGGGGGGGGGGGGCTGATTGTGGGTTCCCCACTGAAAAAATAGATTGTGTTTTGTATGTGCTAGTACTTGTAGAGAAAGTAAGTCTTTGGTTATGCAAAATGCGGACTGTTCAAAAATGTACCTAAAATTTGCAGGAGGTGTAAAATGCTCCCAAGACGTCTCAGAGGTTTATTGGACAAACAAGTAGAAAAGAAAAACGAAAACAAGATGATTGGAAAAAAAGAGTATGTGTTTGATTTATCCCCCTGGTTGAAAAGCATGAGGGGATATTGCGAGGGTGCAAGTGTCCATATGGGTGTGTTCCAGTAGGTTAGTTTTGGTAGGTTTTCGTTTTTCCGTCTTCCGAAAAGTTTATACGATTTAACAGACTTGGGGGTTAAAGGTGCAATAGGGGTTCCTTCATTTGTGGATGATGTCAAAAGGTCATGGCCATGGTCAAAGGTCATCTGAGGTCATGTTTCAGAAGACTGCCCTCTTGCCCGGTGATGACACAAGTGTACTTGCTGTATTTTGTAATACATGTATTATTATTCGATTTAAATTTCTAGATATAATCACAAAGTAGGCACTTTAGGGTATTATATATTATTATTTTTCACATATTCATATTTGGGGCAAACTTTTTATATACTACATATTGGGCAACAATTGTCACTAGTATAAATAGAACATTCTGCTTTGCCGATAAGAAGCATACTTTGATTTTTCTGTTGTGCACGACAGAAAATTACTAAATCGTCTTTTCATAAAGCGCATTTTTTGGCTTATTACCTTCAGGTTTGATTTAATTTAGCAGTTGTAAGCAATTCTAAATATGCAAAAAAAAATAGTTTTTAAAAACTTGGTGGTCCATTTAATGGAAATGTCCTGGTTTTCCTCAGAAAACCAGGATGTTCCAGCCTAATCTCCTACCAAGCAACAAGTGATGAGTTAGTCCTAGTTTGTCCGGTATCTTACTTTCTGGTTTGTCGTTTATTTAATGCGCACTTTTTAAACTCAATTGCAATATATCTCAATTGTATTATTTGCTTTGATCTCAACGTCCAAATTGCCATAGTTTTGAAAAACTTTGAAAGTTATCGACAAGCCGTAATTGTTAACTTCACTATTCCATACCCAGTGTAATAGTAAATTATTTGGAGTACTGTAGTACCACTATGTTGGTATGTTGACGGTGGAACTAGAAACTAAAGTTTGATATGCTTGACTGGGACCCATTTAAAGCCATTGTGAGTGTCACTCATATCTTAAGGTTTTTTTTTACTTACTTAACCAAGGGGTTTTCTGTGGGGTTTGCTTTTGTTGTTTTTTTTTGGGTCTAATTATTGCAAGGAATTTAAAAACTGGCACAATGTTTGTGTGAGCCCGGTAAATGTGTAATTACGTCCTAGAAACTATCAATTTTGACTATGTTCATGTGTTCAAACTGATATGACAAAAAGTGACCTGGGGGGCAGATTTTAATTTCTTGATGAATATCCTCTAACCTGTCCGAGGGAAAAGGGTAAAATTTTCCAGAATGGCACACCAAAATCTTAATTCTCTCTCATAAGAAATGTTTTTTTATTACTTTATTTGAGATTGGCACGTTTAGCCTGAATTGTGTTTTTAACCCAGGGTTCCCACTTAAGATTTTTGGCATCAATGGACCGGCAGAATTTCCAACGTGGACTTAATAATTCCGCATGATTATCAAAATGATGTCCCCTTGGACCGCCAAATTCCCTAAACCTGAAGGGCCCAAAAATATATATGTTTCCAAACCTCACAAACAATTTATAGACTAATATTCTGCTCACTCAGTATTCAACATAGTGCTTTTTTGTGAAAAACCAAATGTCACAATAACATTTGCAATTGATATTACTATTAGTAAGTGTCTTATACAAAAACCACTTTGTTAACATTAAAATAAGGAACTGCTGATACCTCGAAGTTTCACCGAAGGTACAGTAGAAAATTAGGAAATCTTACCCACCATGTATTTGGAAACTGATAGTAGCATTATCAACATTATTTGGTAAGGTAGGCTGGTCTCAGACCACAAAATATTTCCACTGGACCGATATTCTGAACATTGGGAATTTTTGGTCCATTGGACTTCAAGTTAAAACCTAAGTGGACCCTGGTTTTACAACCTGTATTTTAAAAAAAAAAGCAAAATCAGTTGTTTCAACCAAAATGCAGTTACAAAACAGTCACTGCACTCATAGATGCACTGAACCTAACAAAATATCATGTTTTTCCCTCATGTTGTTATGCCAACATTGCTGCCCCAAGAACTCTCAACCCCAAGAACATAATTTATTGCATAATCACTTTAAAAAGTAAAAAAAACACAAAAACATGACTTTTGTACCGACATAACCCTTAATGTGGCAGCAGAATAATTGGTTGGTCTGCGGATTGAGAGGATTTTTTGAAATATGTGAATTTCTTGGATTTGTGAATTATAGATTAACGCGGGTGGTAGGTGTACCTAATGTGCTATGTGGGCATGTGGTTTACCTTGTAAATAAAGATAAACAAAGATAAAACAAAAAACAAATGAAGGCTTCTGTTGAAATGGCCTAATTTTCAAACTTTTACCATTAACTTATCTGTACACTTTTGACGTACATTTCATCGGCATGCGCATTAACAAATAGGAAAAACCTGTACTTATCATGATAGCCAAGTTATGTTTTAAAATCAATTGGTGCAATCAGCTCCATTTCATTCAATCTGGAAATGAATAGCAAAAGTTTAAAAGATTCCAAGTGGTTACTGATTTGAATAAAATAATTTTGAATGAAAATGAGTGTAAAACTCAAACCATAACCCAAGCTCAAACCAGGTTCCAACTTGTTCGTCATCGAAAACCTTGATCTTAAAAACCAGATACAGGGGTTCTCAATTGCGGCCTGCGGGCCCAATCCGCCCGGCCACCATTGACTTTGGCCTTGACCTTGCTAAAAATATAAAGAGAAACATAAAGAAATTCATGGTGTATTTGCTCTCAATAGGAACTTTCAAAATGTTTCAACATTCTTTGGCCCTTCAGCCTAAAAAATAATTGATAACCCCCTGCCCTATCTTACTCTTTCAAATACATATACAAGACTCGCGTGTGCATGACATCTACAAGGGGTGGGGCTAGCAGTCGATCGCGTATTGTAAAGGGTATTCTTTCAAGCGTATTTCCCAAAAATCCTAACCATAACCTCCATAAAATTGAAAACACCGCTACAAATTAGAGGACCAAATGAAAACTTGAATGTTGCTATAACAGCAACCCCTATCTTTATATATTTGTTTTTAACATAATTCAGATTTTTCTTTAGTTTTATCTATTAAAATGTTTAGAAATGGCTTGGTGCCCCATTCTTTACGGACCATGACTCTCACGTTTGGAATCTCTTTCCCTAAAAACCCACGGCATCCCCCCCTACCCGAAGGCTGTATACTAGCAAATTTTACCATATAATTTGAGATTAATGTTCATGAAGAAATGGCTATTGCATATTTTAAATTCTGTCATACACCCTTGATTAAATATGCGGATGTTTTTTGTCTTTGAATTGAAATCATCACAGCTTTGTGAAAATAATCTTTGAGAGTTCCTAGACAACCAGGCCTGTGGTCAATCTTTGACAACCCAGGTGTATATGAAAACCATATTCTTTTCAACTTACGATAAGGCATTCTTATCGCTCATTTCATTGTCAACCTGCAGGAGACTGTTCACAGTATCAGTACCCACAGAGGATAAAAATAGCTGTTTGACAGTTCACAATGCTGTCAAATTATAACACCTATTTCCCTTTCCTCCTTTTGGATTGTAATTTTTGTAGTTTACTTTCCAACTTTAAAGAATTGCAGAAAGGAAGAAAATGGCAGTGTACAAAGATATGATCTCCATTCAATTATTGTTTTAGAGCTTAGTGTCCTCTGGACAGTAACATCAATTTTTAGAGGCGTTTGGTTGTATCACATTGCGGGATCCTATACTTGTTACAAGACATGCAAAAAATTGACTTTTGTACATAATACCCTAATGTCCAGAATAATAAGGGGTATGGTTTGTCTGATGAGAGGAATTTTGAAATATGTGAATTTCTTTGGATTTGGTGAATTATATATTACTGTGGTGGTCGGTGTACACTAAGGCTTAGTGGGCCATGTGAGGTCTTAAAGAGACAATGAAAGAGCTTCTGAAAAAAAAAAATGGAATAATTTCAAACTTTTGAACCTTAACTGATCTGTACACTTTGACGTACATTTCAGCTGCATGCGCATAACAAAATATGTGAAAAAATCCTTGTTAAGTATAATGAATTAGCCAAAGTATGGTTTAAAATCCGAATTGGGCAATCAGCTCCATTCATTCATATATGGAATATGAATAGCAAAAACGGTTAAGCAGCCCCAAGTGGTGCATGATTTGAAATAAAATTTAATTTGAATGAAATGAGGTTCTAAAACCCTAACCCTAACCAAGCTCAAAACAGGGGGTTCCCAAACTTGTCGTCTCTGAACCTTGATCTTTAAACCCCCAGAAGATAACAGGGGTTCTCAATTGGCGGCCTGCGGGCCAAATCAGGCCCGCCAACCAGACTTTTGGCCTTGACTTGCTTCACAAAATATAAGAGAAACATACAGAAATTAGGTTTAGTTGGCTCTCAAGAAGGGAAACTTTCAAAAGTTCAACATGCTTTGCCCTTCAGCTAAAAATTATGAGAACCCCTGCCCCTATATGACTAGGACTGCTTCAATAATACCATATACAAGACTCGCGTTGTGCATGACATCTACAAGGGGTGGGGCTTAGCCATTCGATCGCGTATTTTTGTAAAGGTATTCCTGATCATGCGTATTACCAAAAATCCTAACCATAACCTCCAATAAAATAGAACCCTAAAAAATTATAGGACCAATGAAAAACTTGATGTTGCGTATACACACCCTATCTTTATATCCGTGTTTTTAACATAATTTTTCATATTTCATTTTGTTTTATTATTATCCTTATTAAAAAATGTTTTAAATGCTGGTGACCCCCATTCTTACTGGACCAATGACTCGCATTTGGATCTCTTTCCCTACCCCACTGCCATCCCCTACCCCTAACTGTAATACTAGCAAATTTTACCATATGAGTTTGAGATTAAGTTCCATGAAGACATGGCTATTGCATATTTTAAAAATTAATGTCAATACACACCTTGATTAAAGAACAAGTTTTGTGTCTTTTGAATTAATCATAAACAGATTTGTGAAAAATACTCTTAAGTTCCTAGAAGACAAAAACAACATGCCTGTGTCTCTTTGACGCCCGGTGTATATGAAAACCATATTCTTTTTCAATTTAAGGCAATTCTATAGCTCTTCATTTCAACCATGCAGAATGGGTCCACATAAGTATCAGTACCCACAGAGGATAAAACTAGCTGTTTGACCAGTTCACAATGCTTCCAAATTTTATAGAACATTATTTCCTCCTTTGGATTGTAATTTTGTAGTTACTGTTCCAACTTAAGAATTGACAAAAAGGAAGCAACTTGCAGTGTTCAAGGATATGAAACTCCATTCAATTATGTGTTGTAGTTAGTGTCCATATGGACAGTAAAAAATCCAATTTTTTAGGATGCTTTTGGTTGTATCTTTGCGGGGAATACCTACACCTTGTTACAGACCATGCAAAAAAAATTGAGTTTGATGATTTTTAAAATTTTTCCGCAAATCACTTGATAGTATTGGAAAAAAGATTTGATCAATGAATATATAACACATTTAAAATATTTTTGGTAATATGTATAAGTGAATGTGTTCACCAGCAGATTGTCGACTTCGTTTCACATGCTGTCCTTTTATAGCGCATTACCATTTTATATAGACTAATAAATATTTTATGGTAATTTTAATGTAGACCATAGCATCACTAATTCATGTGGTTAAACTTGCATTGCTTGCATGTGCAGAGTCCTAGCGAAAACATGTGATTTTCCCTTGGAAATACAGAGGAGATCAGAAGGGAGGTAAACATAGGCTGCAAGGATAGAGTGTTTTCATACTAGTGAGTATTTACAAATACAAGTAGTGCAAAGGCATGCATGGTTTTCTTCACTATAAGCGTGTGCTTTCACGAGACTACCATGCAGAATTTTTAGTTTAAATAAAGAATGAGCTTGAAACAGGATTGCAGACAATTGTGAATATCAATGTAAAAAGGAAAATCAGATTTTGATATGTCGCTACCAAACGATGGGGTCAAAGGTCAGAATGGCGTTTAATTGTACTTTGTGTATGATTCCAGCACATACATTGTTTATGGTATCAAATTCTTCAAAATATGTGTGATTGATATTAAAAACTTAAAGTGACAGTAGGAGATTTTTTTTAGGATACAAATTTTCTCCTCATTGCACTTGCTCCGATGTCACCCACCTACCTAAACGTTCGAAGGTTTATTGGACAAACAAGCACAAAAGAAAAGCGCAAACTTGTTTGAACTTGCCTGACTATCGTATTGTCCCAATAGACCTGTGGCTTGGAGTTTCTGTCGTGACGACAGAAAGTACCAAATCCTCATCTTATTACAAAGGACGGGCGTATCGGCTTATTCACTTCATGTGGATCTAATCTTGGAAATAATTGCAAATATGTAAAAAACCGGGTTCAAAAAAATTGGGGGCGCTTCTTTCTGGAAATCTCCTCATGTCCTCTTTAATGATGAAACCTGATGTGCAATATTCATTTACCAGGCAGGGAAGGATACAATAACTATGTTAGCCTGTCAGAGTATAGTATACCAAGGTTTTTTTTCAATGTGGTTTTTACATTATATAAATCAGATACTTACTTTTAGAGGTAGCAAATCGATCCAAGATACGTGTTTGTGGCGGGGATACTTTTATTCCAAGGAGGATACTGTGCTCATGTATAGGCTTTTTCCCAAAGTGTACCCTTGGCACCAACGAACTTCTTCACAACATTGTTAGATCGTATTAAAAAGGGCGCTACTGCTTAATATAATTAACCTGGTTGGGTCATTTGTATAGCGCAATTCCAAAGCACAGAAAGGTTAAACAGATTCGCCCTGGGCCAAATCTCAAATTACATTTCATTCTATAATAATTTACTAGACACGTAGTACAATTTGTGTTGCAATAGATCGAAGTCCATATAGCGACAATGTCAGTGGGTTAGTACTGACATCGTCTTTTTGCTGTTGACAGTTGGAATATGCACAAGGTAAAATTAAACTTCACCACAATTCCCATCCATTACATTGTTTCCATTATACAGTTGCTAGGTTCCGATATCCGTGTTTGTCATCCCTTCACATGGCTAAATCGGAACCCTCGTTGCCACACGCAATTGCATTTTGTTCCGTCCTTTCCTTCCTGTTTCCACTGAAGTACATGCATGAACCCCCGAGCAGTAATGGTTGGAATAATAACACCACATGGATTATGTCATGGGTGTGACGTCATAATTACCACGTGTGCTCGGATTTGTTGGTGGGTTTTCAGAATTCTTTTGACGTGTGTATCGCAATTGAGAAGCGGTGCCCGGCGGTAAACATGGACTCCTTCATAAATATTTGTTGAGTGGGGGGCTGTAAAAGTTCTTTCTTCTTCTTCTTCGTGCCTGTTAGGGTGCTCATTATTTAAAACTGTGGACACAAATTCTTAGGGGTACCAAAATTACAAACCAAATATTGTTTAGTGTCATTTTGGGTGTCATACATAGGCAATCAGGAAATAAACAGTGCAAATTTGTTGCCGTGCCATTGCTATTCATCGAGCAATGGTAGGTTAAGGTTAGTGTGTAAGGGAATACCAGGGCCACAAATCCATAAAAACCATACTAAGCCTTGTTTGCAACTAAAATGGGACTTAGTTGCCAACTAAGCCTAGTTGATTACTAGTTTGAAATTCATAAAAACCCCCCTTACTAGTGCTAGTTGCATTTTAAGAATCTTGCCAATTTAGAGTTGATCAAGAGCAACTCTAACTCACTTAGTCTGGCCAACTAAATCAGTTTTTTGATGCTCAGTTGTTTTCTAGGTTTGCTCATGTGTACACACTGTTAGAAATTTTTTTTCCGTAAATTTACGGAAATTTCTGGTAGCAGAATTTCCCCGACTTTTTATTGTAAATTTACAAATTTCTGTCAATTAACCGAACTTTGACATTAATTGTACAGAAATTTGTCTCATATTGAGGAAAAATTTGTTTTTTAACAGAATTTTCCTTATTTAAATTAACGGAACGAAAAAAAGTCCGGAAATTTTGCTGTGGAAATTTTGAAATATTTCCGTAAATTAAATTTTTTATGTTTTTTGTTTTTTTATTTTTATTATTTTCTAAATAATTTTCCCCGTAAATTTACGGGAAATCTGTTTTCTTAATTTACGGAAATTTCTGTCTAACAGTGCAGGCCTATATATAAACGGAAGCTACTAGAAAAAAACTTATATGGCATCATTTTTGATCATGGTTCACAGGTGTTCAAAGCATGTTAATGCTCGGAGAAATGCTCTGAGATAACAGGTACTCAACACAAAAGGGTAGTCCTTTTAATGACCGCAATTCTGTAGCCAAAGATAAGCTAGTTGGCAACTAGATTTTCCTGGTTGTAACTAGTTAGCAAGGTTCTTAGTTAATGTTTTCTGAATTTCAATTTAGTTGTCAACGCCGTAGTTGCATACTAGGGAATTTAGAATCTACCAGGCCTTAGTATCAGCTAACTAGCAAGGTTTTTATGAATTTGGGCCTTAGTTTTCGACGATCAATTTAAGCAGAGACTTGCACTTTCAAATTAAACTGAAATGCTCCTTGAATAATACACAACGTCCCATCCAAGTTTGCCCTCAAGGTATCGTGCGTAAGAAAAGTCCAGACGTGGGTGTAACACCGTATCTTCTATATAGATATACACTGGCCCAGCATCAGCACAAGAGCCTAAGAGAGTTCACTGTACTGTCCTTGTAACGGTCAAAACAGCCTGTGCATGGCAATTAATTGGCAGCGTAAACAAAAATATGGACAGGGCTAGCTGTTCCTGGACCAAGTCTTCAATTGTATACAACACTGAAATGCTCATAGGATTACATCTTTAAGCACCATGCGCTGGATCAATAGGTGTGTTTCTATTGGACCATTTACCCCGTAAAAGAGACGGATAAGGGATTAATTGTGCTCAATAGAAACTGACCTTCCTCACTCTTTACTGGTAAATCAACCGGCAAAATTTTCCTTCACGAGGAAGGAAAATAGCGGCGTCACACTTACCGGTACCCGGCCAATAGAAACCCACTAACTTCCTTCCGCTAGATTGTCGCATTCAGGTTAGGAAACGAAATTGATAATACCGTTTGATTACTAGATACGATAGGCCCTACTTGTGGCAGTATGAGGGCCAGGATTCGGTGGTGCCTCCATCCCCTCCATGATCTTACGTACATCGCCTCTCACCACTTGTACAACTCATTGTACCTTCTTACCCTTCTCTGAGTCACGAACATTTAAACGAACAACCCATCTAACCTATCATTTGCTTTTGGTTGAAAAGGTAAACCAAGCTTTTTCGTTGACCTCAGTGGACGAATCTTTTGCTGCAAAAGTTTTATGTGGTAGTTGATGGACATCACCAGTATATTACCGGTAAACAGCGCCAATAGAAACTGACCGTTATCCACCACCTTTTCCTTGCTCTTTTCCCCGGTAAAGAGATTTAACCGGTAAATGCAGATCTTCAATAGAAACACGCTAAATGAGAAAAATAACATGCATGGTGAATTGCTGCCTTTGTTTGAACATTTATTTTATAAATACTGTACAGTCACTTATTAGCAACTTAGCACCATAAGCAAAGGAAAACAATTTTTTCCCCCTTCTCTTTCCTGAGTGTTTTCTCTATAGCTATCTTCATTGAGGGCCATTTATTTACCGAAAACATCCTTTCAGTCTTTAACAATTCTCAGGGCCTGCATTTTTACTTTGTATGGGTGAAAAAAACAAACAAAGGAAGCCATAATTAATTGGGAAATACTTCAAATATAGATTAATAACACTGTAAGAAATAAGTGGTGTCTAAATATAAACAAGTTTTGCCATTTTATCTTTTTTCTGGGGAACCATTAAATCTCCAGGATATAGATTTTGGATCATATACAAAAAAATGTATCTGTGTAAGATTTAACATCCAATGACATAGACTGTTATTTTTGTAAATTATGAAAGACAATTGACACTAGTTGTATTTTTTATTCAACATATTGCTTCCATCTCCAGGGTTTTTAAATATCAATATTTCTGAGACTCTTGTGGTGATGAGCCAATGGTCAACTCAGTCTGGTACAGCATACTCTTTGTATTTAAACCTCAATGTCATTATCTGTAACCATATTTCAAGTAATGCTTTGTTCTTTTTGTCACCATATCCCGGCTTTATTTGAGTACCCACTATACTTGTAAAGTTTAATACCGTAAGACTGATTTTTGAAATATTCTCTTCTTCTGCACAGATGCTTCGAGGGCGCCATGTGATGGTAAGAGTCGGTGGTGGATGGGATACATTACAGCATTACCTGACAAGACATGAAGCCGTCAAGACAAACAGAGTCAGCCGAGGAAGCATTGTCTCACTAGACGGGGACATGGTGCCCGATGAATTCTATGTTATACAAGCCAAATACAAGGGTAAGATCAGGGGAGGCATGATAGTTAATTAAGAGTTATATTTGTGTGTTCATCATTTGTTTGTCAGTTGACAAAGGGTTTATTCATGGAATATAGCACTGAAATATGTTAGTATTCAAAGCATGGCTTTATATGATTGTCTTCATGAAAAGGTATTCAGGAATTGTAGGTAATATCTTCAGATAAGTTCTACCAAAATGGTTGTTAAATGGAATCATGTAGCCATTGGATCTATAGCACTATAATTTGATTCCCACAAAATAGGCTCATACAAAAAATTGCCTCAAACAGTTGCGAATGACTATGGAATAATGTAGGTGCATGGCAATGCAAGAGCCGCAGAGGGTATATTATGTGTGGTGCGCGCGATTCTGTACAAACGCTCGAGTACATTTGGTTTACTTTTAAGCGCGGCAACAATAACAACTGAATAATTCTCACCTATTTGGTGGTAATCAAAGTATAGAATAGAATGTACAGGTGTACTGTCATATAAAACAAAATATGTATCTAGATGGAAGTTGGATTGAGATGTATCTTATGTTTTCAAATAGTGTTTTTTATGACAGAATTCTTTTTTAAGAATAATGGCAAATTTGTTTGTTTTTTAAGAAATGTATTCAGAAAACCAAAGATAGGTGGCTTTGAAATGGATTTGATCTTGAGGTATGTATTTTGTATTCAAGAAAAATTTATTGTGCATTATTAAGTTTGAGGAATGGTGAACAGGAAGATGCATGGAATCCAGATTCTTCCGTTGGTGAGAAACTTGTGGAAACCACATGTGCTACAGCACTACAGTTCCTGCAAAAGAATCACGGTCACGTGGAACATAGCTGCCGCATACGTTAAGCGTTGAGCATATAATACAGGTACGTGCTTGCAGTTGATTTAGATGCTGCGTAAATGCGCCCATACATTGCAACTCTGTTGCTACTTGTGTAACAAGTGTTCCACGTTGACCATGATTTACTGCCGGAATGGTAAGTGTCAAGTACACCCTTTCCAATTTTGGTCTTCAAACTTCTGAAAGGTTAATAATGAAAAAACATGAGTTTTAATGAAAAAAGATAAACATAGTTTGTGTCAAAACAAGATTGCTTACTTTCCCCACAATAAACCAAAAATATTCTAGAACAGGAGATTCCAGGCATTTGCCATAAAAAAGGCCCAGTTCCAAGCAATTGGTGCCAGGTAACTGCGTTTTTATTTCCGACTAGTGAAAGAGGAATAGAAGTTAACAAGATAAAATTCAGGCCATAGTTAATGAAAGCTCTGTGCTAACAGAATGGAATGTTTCAGTTGTCAGCATAATTTCTTGGACACTTTAGAATCTTCACTTGCATCCTTCTCAAAAAGATGCACTGCAAGGAGGCATTGAAAGTCAAAGCAGAGTGGTGCACTAAATCTGTCCAAGAAATTCCAAAGATTGTTACATGATGAAGTCATCATGAAAATGTCTTGTTAGATACATCGCTAGCAAATACCCACCGTGAAACGCCCCCATGGTCAGTATAAGGAAATTCCTGTTAATGGGAATATTTTGTGATTGATTTTGAAAGCATACTTGTGACACATAAATCTTGTAAGATTCTGCAATAGTAAATCATTCTTGACTGTTAAAGCACAAGCATATATCTGATAGAAAGGCATACTATCATAGTGCTCTTCAAATTCTAGTGGCTTTTTACCACAGTAAGGCAAATCACTACTTGTATTCCACTATTAGCTCACTGTATTAAAAACAGTTAAAAGAAATAGGATATGTTCATTAGAATAATGGGCATCCCATATTCTCATAGGTTAGAGTTGCAAGCTAAAATATCATGCATACTCTCATCTCCCTTGAACAGTCTTATACTCGCGGACAGAATCCCTTTTAAGAGCACATACTTCTTGGTTGTAAAAGGAGCAGAGCTATCAATGCACCAGGCATGTGCACAGTGATCCAGCAACAGCGGATTGCCTCGGTGGCCAATCAGTGGCAAGCATGACTTTTTTCATGGTAACTATTCAGAGAACCCAGAAGTATGCAATCGTTGAAGGGTTTCTGTGCCCAAGTATAGTTGACCGATTACACATTGTAAAGAGCATGTGTGGTCCAGTGGAAAAGCATAGGACTCATGATCATTAGAACATTTCAGTTGTGAATTCGAGCCCCGCCGTGACCAACACATTTGTGTCCTTGGGCAGGACACTTTATCTCGCCTGTCTCACTTCACCCAGGTGTAAATGGGAAGCTCTTAGGGGTAGTCACACTGCTCTGTTATAATTGGCTGCTGAATTTTTTCAATATTTGAAATATGATATATTTTATTGGAATAAATGTAAAGTTCTCTGAGACTTAATTATATAAGGTGCTATATATATAAATCTTTACATTTATTTTATTTAATTAAAATGACCTGATGTCACACCAATGATGTGTGTGTCGTGGGTTCAACCACTACTGCAATTTTGAGCTCATTAGTACACATACATACTTTTGTTGCTGTGATGTTGTCAGGTCAGCTTACAGTGAGTTTTTTTGGGAATATGCTCAAATTGCTCAATACTGTAGGTTCTTCATAAGTTGTATTGTGGAGTCTACTTCTGAATATTGGTAAAATTCAGCTCTTTATATGCAGATAAATTCATACTAAAAGTCGGCAATGTCACTCTACATGTGATATCTGATAATGTAGTCAGAACTGTTAGTACATACTGATTAGTGCCACTATGTGAGAGGTACTCTAGAGTCAATTGCACATAGTGTAGAATTAATTTAATGTGATGCCTCTGGTGAAACTTCAGAGTTGACTTCAGGTGACTAAATGATCCCTTATAGTTGACTACCTGCTGTGTGTCCAGGAGTCACCTGCTAGTGTGACTGAAAGTTGACTTAAAAAGTATACAATAAGAGGCTACTTCAAAGGACCTCCCTGGCATTTGCCTGGTAGAGCAGGTACTCTATAGTTCCTCAGTGTGACATTTGCTGATAGTGGAGAGATTTTGATTACTCTGTAGTCACACTTGGAGTGACACAAGGTATCTCCACCCTGAGGTGAGGAATTTGGCTCTTTGTAATTAGCATTGTACATTGAACTGTGTCAAGGGAGTAGGGAGTGTAGGAGTTAGCTAGGCAGGAGGAGAGGGATGCTAAATGTTGAGAAGAAAGCGTGCTAGCTTTCATCTTGGGGTTGTGTGTGAGTGTGCTATATTTTTACTTTCTTGTTGATGTTATAAAATGAACCCAAACACAAAACCTGATACACATCATTATGAACACTTATCATATAAGTGCTGTATGTAGGGTGGGTTAGCATACTGTATTCATTCGAATGACTTAATACATGCACCATATTTTCTTGATGACCGTTACCCTCAAACCCAATTGGTAGACATGCATTTACCATATGAAAAAACAAAGTGTTTTTCTTAAACTCAAGAGCAAAATAACAATCACAATAACAGAAGGAAGACTGTGAAAACTAGCCTTTACTTCTGCATCAAAGTAATTATTAGATTGACTTAACTACATCTGTAATGTCCCTTTTTGAAAATGCAATACGTTTGGGATGTTTATTAGAGGAAATACAATACGTAGCATCTTTGAAAATACAATATGAAATGTATTTGTGCTTAGTTCAGGGTAATATGTTGATCAGAATTGCTGTATGGAAACAGTATCTTTTTAAAGAGATATTATTGTAGATGCATTGAAAGCAATGCATCAAGGTTTAGTGTTCATATGTATGTGTATCAGGTAAAAATGTTATATAAATATGCCTTGAAAAAATATGTTCTTCCACAGCTTGCTAGTTGCCAAGTGCTTTGTATTCAGTGTGTTGATTGATAAATAGCAGCTAAGCGTATGCAGAATGCAAATCACTCAAAGGGAGTGCTACAAAACACAATGCCACTGTTTGATGGACGGTTAGGCCTCATTCAATCTGATGACAGGGGTGTGATTCCTGATTTCAGGAATTTTATTTTCAAAATTTCTGCAACTTTATTTAATTTCAGCCGATTCTAAGCATTTTAGGTCACTTTTACGCTGTTTTTCAGGATTTTTGTTACCAAATTCAGGATTTTTCTACAAAACTCAAATCACACCCCTGTGACGAGCCTACAGTAAATAATAGAAATTGCAGGCATTGGTCTTTTACTATGTTCACAGGGAAGTTTCTTCATGTGTAGTTGTCATGGTTGTTGTTGAGCAATGTGACCAGTGAAACACAAGGTTTAGATTGTTTTGTATTGACACATTCCAGTACCTCATTTCTTGCTACATTGGCTACTCATCTTGTAATGACAAAGTTCACCTCACACGCTAGAACACGGGAGTTTCCGTAACCGGACCCATCTGACACACTTATGAATTTGAAAACCTTAACGGAATAAACCTGTGCTTTATTCTGTGAAGGGTTCCCGAATTCATAAGTGTGTCAGAAAAAAGTGTCAGATGGGTCAGGTTACAGAAACTCCCCTAGAACACTGTTGCCTAGTAATAATTGACTTCATCTATAAAGGAATTAGATTAAGCAGTCTAAGGTGGTCACTTCATAATCCAGTATGACTGCAGTAAACTAGAACCAATCTCAACATGGTGCTTGTGTTTTGTAGTGACGCCTTTAGGGTAATGTTTTAAAGCATTATATGCATTGCTTATCTATATGTCATAATAATGGCTTTCTACATGTAATTGTAAACATCTCAGATAACAATACAACATTGGACCAACATTGGAGGGCATGGTAGCAGTCAAACTGTTAATGCTGTGCCAATGTTGGCATACCAGGTCTAGACAATGCTATGACACTATGCCATGAAACAGTGCATTTGCTGTCATTGGCTTCATGATAAGCCAACGTAACTTGCCAACGTCGTCTTGTTGTCTAAGATTTGAATGTATAAAACATTCCATAGATTTTGTACATTAAGCAATATATTGTAAATTCCACACCATTGTACTGTGTGTCCTAGACTGATATTCCATAGTCAATGCAACATGTGGTTTTGTAATATGTATATTATGAACTGTGTGTAAGTAGTTTTATAAAGCAATCAGCTTTGTAAAAATCAGGCGAGTTTTGCCACTGTTATTATTCATGTGTGTACATCAAATCATATGTGTACATTAGAATTCTTGATATGAGGGAGATATTAGTTTGAATTCTGTATATAATTTGCTCAATGTATTTCTTTGTACAAAAAATATTTATTTGCACCTTGATTGCTTTATCTCAGCATTCAGATCAGTTTAATTGTATAACATGAACTGCTATACAAGAATGTGAATTTGGCTTCTGCATATTGTCTGTACATCTTATATCAGAATAGTTCAACCTGTACAGTATTTCTACTGCAGCATTAATTATTGAAGGGCGTTTGAGTTTCTACTGTACTTGTACCAATGAAGACAAGAGAATACAGACAATCTGAAGGGTAGAAAGTATACCTCTTGATCTGTCTATTAGTTCTCACTTTTACTTTGTATTATCTATGCTCTCGTTAGTCTCGAGTTTGAGGGCGATGACATGATCACATGTTTACATTTGCATTATCGGTAGAATGCGCCGCCTTTGGATTGCGTGTGTGAAATGCTAAAACTTCAAAATGACCTAAAAAAATACAGTAATGTCGCCCTCAAACCTTTCCACAAGTTCCATTCTGTATTTTGTATTTTTCTGCAATATATTTGTGAATAAGTTATCACTACAAATGCATTTCTTTCTCAGCTCTAAAAACAGCTGTATGTCAAGATTTACTATGAAAGATATTTTTTTTTAAATTCTGCTACATTATCTGTAATGTATTTCTGTATAAAATTTCTTGTACAATGACTGTTCTTATCTCAACACACGCAGATCTGCATTCAACATGAACTCCTGTGTGTTGAGATGAGAAGTATTTCTGCTTGGATATGAATTTTACTGTACAATAACCATTCCTATCTCAATACACATGGATCAATGCTCAGCAGGAAAAATATTAAGTTATATATCAGAGTAACCACTATTCAGAAAGTGCCTCTTTTATATGCTATATATTATTTTCTCAATGTTTCTGTAATAAATCAGATACCTCTATGAAGAACTGCAAATTTCTTTGTGTAATTGTACACATGACACCACTGGGAAATGATGCAGAAGGGTTCAATGAACCCAGGTTTACACCATCTAAAAGCTGTAAGGATGTTTTATTTGATGTAAAATTGAATGTCGGATACAAGTTACAGTTGGACCAAAAACTTGTTTGTTTCATAATGAACACCATGCTGTATCTGTGTGAGCCAGGAAGGTTTGCAGTCCATCCCCAATGCTTACTTGGTGAAATGTGCTCAAATTCTTCATGTGCCTTTTTGTTTTCTACATGTGGACCCCGGGGGGGGGGGGGGGGGGGGAATGGTATCAATGTTCCAACAATGTTGAAAATCCACCTGTAAGTGTTTCTGAGGTGTGTGCTCCATTTCCCTACCCTGTGCAGTGATGACATAACTTTGATTCACTTTATACGCACACCTGAATTTTATCTCTCTTTGTGCGGCAGGCAACACACCGCTGCTTCAAGTCAGCACCTGCGGTTTACTGGTTGATCACCAATCTGCGCCGATGTCTTGCAGAGGTAGGGAAATAATAGTTTAGTATGTTGTTGTTGTGAAAATTTTACATGTTAACAAACAACATTTCTTCGACCTTGAGTTGCCTCTCTTCACCTTTGAGTTGAAAGTGATGGCCAACTTCTCTTGGCTATTCTCATTTTTAATGACATGTGCTACCTAGTGCATGTATCATACTGCCTTTGGGTGAATACAAACTTAGTGACCATTTTAATTTACATTGAGGTCCATCTCAAGTTCAGATGGAATATACCTATAAAGAGATAAAAGCATTAGCATGAAATACAGAAGAAGGCATTATTTTTATACTATGCTGGGTATTGTACCAGGCCTATGATAGAAGGTGATACCATTATTGAAGTGGAAACCTTGACTCAGCCCCCTAACACTTTATCTTGCCACACAAAAATAAATGTGGTCTCTATGGGCCAGAAAAAAACATGCCAAGTCTAAAAAAGTAACACCTGTATTGTCATTCTTAAAGAAAGGTATCGGTGATGTGATCTGGGGAAACCCGCCACATGTCGCAAGGACAGTTTGTGAAAAAATAAAGAAAATAGCTTAAAATCTGTATATTGTACTTTTATTTTTTGTCAGATTGTATAAGGCGTTACTTTTGACGTGTGTATTCAAAGAAGAAAGAAAAGTAAAAACAGTTATGGAACGTAATATTTTAAAATCTGGCAGTGATAGTAAAAACTCAAAATATAAATTTCCCACCATGTGGCGAGATTTTCCTGATCGCATCAAATATAGGCAATGTAATTGGGGTTAAACGAGATGTAGGACAAGTATTCAGCGTGGGACCTGAGCACAAACGTTCAATTTTAAGTACCCAAAATCTTGTTCCCTTGAGTTATCATAAAAATGGACATTACAATAGGCCAATATGGCGGTGTTGTTGTATATGCGAGGCTGCGTTGTGCTTTTAGAGAAATGTGAGGTTGCGTGTGCTTAGAGAAATGTGTTGTTAAAAATGTTACTGCAATTTGAAATCATATTATTTTATGTAATTATTGTATTGGTGTCACGGACAGTTCATTGAGTGTATGCTGTTTAATGTATATTTCATTTAGGGGCTGGCGTTGCTTTGCAAAGCAATCCCCAACTATTTGGGGGTCATAATTTTGACATGATGAAAAGGTCTTCATAAAATTGAACACTAAAAGAGTGTCATATTTTGGTGTTTTAATGTCAGATTCCATAGACTCAATTGGCATCAAAATATTGAACAAAAGGAAAGGAAAATATTGGATGTCATAAGATTAGCATTTGTGGGGGGGGGCATTAGAAAAAAAACGACTATGCATCCAATTTTTGGACTCTTCAAAGAAAATGACAGCCCCCTGTTCTTGCCTTCATTCAAAACCAGGTGCTCTTCTCAATGATCTTGTCAGCTATTTCAATTTATCCTTAATTAATTCATGTTCCATGTATCACAAATTGTATTCTTGAATTGTATACCTTTTTAATTCACATACAGCCACTATTCTGATCTGTATTGGTAGCTAAACTGCAGGTTCTGTGTGTTCAGTAACAGCGCTACTGCCAGTACATTGAAACCAGTTGTGTAAAGAGCTGCGGATAGGTCTTACCAAGTTATACAGTATTAGGGCGAATTTGTAGTTTACCAGTAGTTGGAGAGATGCGTACCTACAGTGTGGAACTACAAGAGTAGACACACAGCTACTTTTGTACACGTCTGGAGACATGTCTGTTTTAACATTGCTGACAAGTGTTAGAAAAATCATTCACAATTTGAATTGAAAAAGCATTCCATCAACCACCCCCCCCCCCCCATTCAGTAGAGCTCTGTATCAAAATGGAAATAAAGATGCCAAAAAATCTAATAAACTGCACCATACTTGTAAATGCTAGAGTAACTCTGCCGAAACAATTACCTGGGGTCTAATTCCGGTGTGAATAGCTGAGTGGTGCAAATAGTTGCAATAAGCAGTAGTGTGTAGCTTTATTCCATAAGACAATTGATTTCCATTGAATAGGGTCCATTTGGTTAGTTAGGTAACCATACCGGACATGAGGCCAGGTGACTGTTTTGCCTAACTGTGTAGCTACTCCAGCACGTGCACAATGCACCTGTGTGTACCCTATCTGTATATGGCCAAAAAAAGGGAGGGGGGAATCTGAGCATGCGAATTTGTATATCTAATGCATAGAGTTCATGTCCACTTGAAGTAGCTATGCAGTACTGGGCCTAACGAATCTGGTTGTTTATGTGTCTTGTATATTGAATTTGAAAATGTTATGCATTTCGAATGTACATGCAAACAAAGTAATATGCATTAGATTTGTTAAACTTTGATTTTTGCAATTTGATTTGAATGTGTGTGATATTTTTCATATAGAGATCAAGTCTGTATGTTGTAGCTTAGCCACAACAAATTGACTAAAACTCTTAAAAGCAATATGAGAAGGTGTTGCTCTCTAAACATTTTAAAACCCACCAGAAAGAATACAGATTGACAATTCATTAATACACAAATATTTCTATCACCAGAAACAGGCTTAGTGTTGGGATGGATCACTTTCACTGGCAAATGTTTCAGTGTTATGGGTATGTTTTTTATTTTAGGCAAAAAATATTTAGCTTGTAGTAAAGGGCCATGGCTGATCACACATAGCCTGGTCCCCAGAACCCCAAAATCATGTTTTGTGCTCTCACATCAAAACACTTTGCAATATCAGTGCAAAAACTTTAATGTTGGTTTGGGAGCAAGGTAATTCAGAAAGTTAAAAACTTTATAAAATTATAATTGAACCCTCCCCTTTAAGAATGTTTAGAAAAAACATTGGCATCATTTCCACTTAATACTATCAAACTTTTCATTCTACGGGATCATATCTGATGGTACTTGAATTGTTCTCCATTGTACTTGATTATTCACCAATTGATACTTCACCCAGGTACTTCATCCTCCCAGTTCTGTTCCTTCCCCATTCCCAGGTCTGCCCCTTAATGTTTCTGTCCTCCAATAAACCTGACACCTTTCCCAACATAACCATATTTTCTTTAATTCATATGGTCAACTCCCCAACTTATTTCTCCCTTCTCCCATTTATCAGTCCATCCACTCATAGTTCCTCCAATGTATCTGTTTCCTAAACTGTCCCTTCAACAATATATCTATTGCCTTCCTAATCATTTACCCCTTCTCCAACTTGTGTGTCTCTTATCAATGTTTAAACCATTTCTGTATCATTTTCCGGCATTGCCATCCCTTTAAAGCCACCATCAGGATTTTTTTTCAAAATGTAAAAACAAATTGCGTGCCCTATTTGCATCGAACTCCATTTTTTTGCATGTTTTATTGGAAAATTGGTGTTTTTTTTAAAGACCCTGGAATAGTAGATAAGCTAAACACGTCGTATTTTTCAAGCAGTGGACGATTTTTTATTTAGTAATAAAAGTTGGGATCAGACTTTTTTAGGTTCTAGAAGAAACAGTCAGAAATGGCATACTTCAAGACCACTTTAAAATGCTTTGGTGGCTGTTTTCACTAAGAACTGAATTAAGTGGTGATAGGGGACCAACATTAGCAATTTAGAGACAAATTGGGCATTTTAAATTGAAAAAAAATGACTGATTGTGGCTTAAAATATGTGATGTCTTTTATGCCAGCACACGTGTATTTATTTTTTTCCCCAATGCATTATCTCCCTCCCAATGTTTAATGTATTGTAAGTGCCAAGGTCGGTTGTATCTGCAGGTATGTTCTTGTTTTCCCTTGAGTTTAAATTTTTAAATTTGTGCTTAGCATACCAATTCTCAGTTAGGGGCTCTTTAGATTTATTCTTCACACAAATAATCAACGAACCCACTTACAAAATGAAACAGTGGGACAATAGTTAAGGATTTATTTTAAAACATGTCTCCTTCATGACATAATGCAGTTATTGTAGATACAGCAACCTTGACACTCGCAGAATAATTTGTGCTTCCCAATATCTTCCCAGGAGGATGTTTTTTAAATTCAATCCCACATGCCATTGCAATGGGCCGGTACTGAACTGTACTAAGCACATGTTAGTACTTAAGGATAAAATGTTCAAGAAGTTTCAGAACCACAAGAATTTCTTGCTCATAACAAAAAACAATCCCTAAGTACTAGCACCTGGTGGGCCTAAATAAAGTGTAAAAGGTCAGGGGTTTGTGTTAAGAATAGGGATTTTTGTGTGGGATTCACATGACCTTATTGAACATGAAATGTCCCAAAACTGGTGAATTGTGGGATTGACTCAATTTATACACCCTCTGATGCTATTCCCAAATGTACTTGGACTGCGTTCCTACTGAAATGGTATTATTTACTTAAATGTACTTGATCTTTTACCCTAGTGTGGACTAAGGTTTAGTATAAACTGTGATGGTGGTATATCATTGACTCTGCAGAAAACAAACTTTAAGTAGAATATTGTTGATCATATAGTTTTATTGAGTATTGTATGCTACTCAAAAAACACTGTGCAATCTGCTTATAAACAAATCGTTGTATTACAGCATATTTAATCGTAATATTATGATATTAAATTCATGTTTCTTTTGTACTGATTTCTAAAACATGTACCGTGCTATAACTTGTGCAAAAAAATTTCTTATTGGCCAATGGTTGTAGGCATTACTGATGTATAAAAATGTGTTAAAATGCCATTGGTGCTTTGGCTGCTTTCATTTTCTATGCAGTGCTTTACAAGCCCAGCTCACCGCTATTGGCGTGAAATTTTGGAGGTACGTCTTCCTCTCCCCGGCTGTGTGCCTGATGAAATGGGTCCCCCACAAGATTTTTGGTTGTGATGAAGTTAAAATTGAATCAGAGTTAACAATATTTATCATTTTTTAAAAAAATTTGGAAAGTGTTCCATATGTCCACTTCCCTACGAATTCTGCAGCCTTGACGGACTAAAACTCAGGATAAGGTTGCCAGAAATTTGTATGGAGGGGGACATATGGGAAACTCTTGCCAAAAACGGTGCATGTTAATGTCCAATATCAGAATCAGCATGCAAAAATGCATTTGTGTGAAGGCGAGTCAAAACCAAGCTAGTCTTAAGACCGGTGGTTCTTGAGATGGCTTCCCAAAATGACCTGACGTCATCTGAGCCAATGACCTGCTTGGTAATAACTGAATCAAAATCCCATCGTATTTTCACTCGCACCCACGTCATTACTCCCGGACAGCATCATCGATCTCATACAACTCGTACACCATTCCTTTCACCAACTTAAACCTTGCTCTAGCTGTCACAGTAGCCCTTGCTCCACCCATTACATTTCCCAGGTACGAGGAAACTTCTTCACCAAGTCCACCTAATTTGGAACCCTTAACGGAATAAAGCACAGGTTTATTCCCTAAGTTCCAAATTATAATGTGTCAGAATAAAAAGTGTGTCAGATGGGTAAAAGTTATGGAAACTCCTCCAAATCTATGCCAAGTTTGGAGTTCACCCTAGGCAGGACTCGAGTTTGCTATAATGATGTGGCTCAGGAAGAGCGCGGCGCCACGGTAGGGTTAGCCTTTTGGTAATAGAGGGCACCGGTTAAAATTCCCGGGCCACTAGCTGGGATTAATCGGGTACTAATAATTTGGATTTAATCTGTACAAGAGCTATTGATTGACATTGGAATTCGCTCTCCCCATGGCTCAGTTGGACTTGGGGCAAATGACCGTGAGAATTACCCCGTACCTTCGGCAGGGGATGTAAGGCCGTCGGTCCCATGTAACAGGAGAGTCAAACCTGTGCATACATGTCACAGGTCAGTGTCAAAAGGAGTGTGATTACCCCTGGCTGTCCCAATTTCGTCCCGGTAAAGGTGACCCCAATGGAAATAGTTCCGTCGAGGTTCTTGGGCTATCCAGGACATGGTCCAGAATAAATCAAAGTCATGGGTCCCGTTTTTAAACTTTTGGGGGCTAAACTAGGTTGCCTGTCACCTATCAATATTTGATGGACTCACTTAGATACAAGGCAAAAGTGAAGCATATGTTCAGCACTTGGACCCAAACAATTGCAAGATGCTCCTGGCGGAAATCGAGTGATAGCAGCATTCACTCCATTAAAGGGATTAAACATCCAAAAAACATTGCAGAAGCCTTTTTAAAAGGGCTTAACCGCTCTATCCCAAGCATGCCACCTCTACTAAAGACCAGGAAGACAGTCTGGCTTTACTTGTGCATGCTCATTTGGACCCCCCAACCCACCCACGCATAAGGGAAACTATCAACCCAGAACTGAACAGTAAAATATGTTAACTTACATTGGTAAGCCATCGTGCATGGATAAATTATATTCTGATTTTGGCACTATAGAAAAATGCATGATTAAGGAAAGTATGTGCGCATTTGAGATTTCCTTACTTGCAAACAATCTGCTCCTTTTGTAGGCTAAGTTAATTCAGTGAAATTTAGTTTGTGATAAGGCAAAGACTGAAATGCATTAATTGGCATTTTGAGCCTCTCAAAGTGATGTTTCGTATCGAGATTAATCATTATGACCCCTTCAATTTTGACATTTTGATCGAGGAAAGTCCAAAAAAATGGTACACTTTCACGCAGTGATTTCCAAATTATTAATGAGCCATTATGTCACCTTGCTGAAATAGTGTGAAATCGCGGGAATGTTCTTATGATGGGAAAACACATGCGTATTGAATTTGGCAATCCTGCCTTTCTTTTTATGTAACAGAGAAAAAGATAAGTTTTTATGGTCACATTTGCTATTTTGCTGATATTGTGAGTTTTCAGATAAGATAGGACAAGCAAAGTGTTCCAATTACAGTCCCGGATATCTCTATGAAAACCTAACCATAGCACAACTAAATCTCACCAAAACTCCACTGTGTTAATTGAGAAAAATTGCACAAGTCCAGAAAGTAGTGATGACGTCATATGGGCACGAAATCGCTGGCTGGGGCCGGCGTGGGACAAGCCCATAGCGTGCTATCCCGGGTCATGGGGCTGGGGCCCGAAGGGCACTGGATTCGAATCCCACCCGAATTTGCAACTGTTCTTGTTTCCCCTCTTCCCTCACCCTCCTTCATTCCTCCCGAGAATAGGCTAGAAACCGACGTCAGGGTTAGGGTTATTTAAAGCACTTTTGTTCCATATACTAACCCTACCCAACTAAACTCACCAAAACCCACTGTGTTAATTGAGAAAAAGCACTAAGTCCAGAAAGTTGCGATGACGTCATCAAACCAAGACATATGGGCCACGAAATCGCTGGCCCGGGCCAGCGGGACACCGCCGTAGCGTGACATCCCGGGCTCTGGGCTGGGGCCCGAAGGGGCCCCTGGGTCGATCCCACCCGAATTTGCCGACCTTCTTGTTTCATACAGTCACCCCTAACCACATTAGGAGTGACTGTATGCTGCGGTATATGTGTGTTGGGGGCATTCATGTGGTTCCAGTGAAGCGTTGGCTCGCACGTTAAAGTTTGTGGGTTTGAGGCCCGGCTGGGGTCAATGTGTTTCGTCCTTGAGTAAGGCGCTTTACCTCAGATACTCCTCTCTACCCCAGGTGTATAAATGGGTACGGGCATTATTTTCAAGTGCAGGGGAAGGTAACAGAATCGCTGTAGAGGAGGTGTGGATCCACTACAGCAACATATATGGTGGAGTATGGCCCATTCGATTCCGTAAAGAGATGGGCACTCTGTTCCTGTGTTCACAGGTCCGTCCCCCCGTGTTCCCCTCTCTCACTCACTCCTTCAGTTCCTCCCGGGAGACAACCGACGTCAGGCGGTAGGGTTAAGGGGGTCCCAGTTGTTTCTTTGCAACTGAAGTGGCAGTCCATTGATCATAATATTCCCATACCCCAAGTTAACGTGGTTCCAGCTAAAAGCCTGCAAAAAACACCCAATACACTAAGGAAATTTTAGCGGTTATTAAAAGCACTATCAGTAATTTGCTTAAATCAAGAACAACGAAAAATTCAATCAAAAAATCAGATTTTTGCATGTCTGTAACAAGTATGGTTATCCTAACATACCATACATGTGTGAAGGACTGAAATGTAACCTAATAAGGACAAAATTGGTGTTTTAGTCATTAGCGTCCGTACGGACCCTTACTACCACACGTAATTGAATTGAGATTTATATCTTAGAGCATTGCTGTTTCTTGCCTTTCTGTCAAAGGGGAAGCCGGTCATAACCACAGACCCTACCCCAACATCCCCATAACCCCTCCACCGTGGAATCTGACCTCTCTCTTATATCATTTTGCCTTTTACCCTTCCTCCCCCGTCCTCTGATTACCTCCTCACCCCCTAACCACACAAGTAAACCTATTCACTTCCCCCCCTTATCCCCCTTACTCATATCACTCACCTCTACCCAACTAATATCCCACACAGCCTCTAACTATCACAATACCACTACTTTCACTTCTCCCGCCTCTCGCTCTTCACCTATCCTCGACCTAACCACGAAAAACAATCATCCTATATTCACCCTTTCTAATATACATACCCCAAACCTCCCCCCCTCTACACCCTTCTCTCTGCTTCCCAAGACCCCCCAGACCCTCGCTCTTACTTCCACAACCCCGCCTATAACCTCCACCCCACTACCCCCCCCTCCACCCCCTTAAAAATGTCTCAACAACCCTGCCCACTCATTTCTACCTCCCCTCATTGTCTATCAAGCTAAAACCAAATCGACACCATCCTCCCCATAACCGTCCCCCTATGGTCCACCCACATCCCCCTTTACCTATTAAGCACCACCAACAACCTCCTTCATACACCCCACCTTTATGCCCCTCCCCTCACCCCTCCACGACCCTCTCACCTCCCTTCCCCCCTTTACACGACACCGCCACTACTCCACAAAACCCCCATAACCTCCATACAAAAAACCCCCACTACTGCATGCCTAACTTACCTTTCCATTCTTATCAAATCTAAAGCCTGTGTTCATCCAACACTCACACCCCCCCCCCCACCCCCCCCCCCCACCCTCTTCACAAATAAACCCAAACCCTTAAACCAACATACAAAATTTTCCTGCCCGTCAAGCTATCACCACAACCAACTCTTCCCACCTACTTATGCCACTCCCATCCCCCTACACCAAGCACCTCACAAACCCCAACACCCATCCTTCCTCAACGTCTCACTTCCCCTTCCAATCCAACTTGACTATGCTCCTAACCCCATTCACCCCAACCCCTCATCCTCCCATATGACTTCGGTCCCATCCTCCCCGTCCCCATATACCGCCCCAACATGCTCTCCCACTCCACACCCCCAACAGACACCAACCCAAATCATAAGTGTTCCTGATGTCACCCATTGCCATACTCTCCCGATAATTCTCGTCTTCTAACCCCCTCCAACACCTACAACAAGCTACTACTCGCATCCACACATCCTCAATATCTCGCATCTGACTCCTGTTTACATCATACCCCCCCCTTTCCATCCTTATCTCCATATCTCCCGCGGACCTTTCACTCTCCTTGAAAAATAACTTAATAAGAGTTTTACAAGGACTTGTCATTCAATTGTAAAGCCTTTCTGCAAATTTCAAATATTTTGGCTCTCTCAGGTGAAAATCTTACAATTTTTATTAACATGCACAAATCTAAAATAAAATATGAGTACACTGGAAGGCTTGTCTTTTGCGATGATAGTTGAGGCCTACCACAGTCTGAGGGGTTTGAAAAAAGAGCTGAAAAAAGCGAAATAGAGGGTACAACTGGGTACAGAGGTCTCAAATACAGTGTAGTGAAAATGGAAGAAAAGCAAAAATTTTGCATTTTACAAAAGCATAAAAAGCTGAAATCAGCTAAAAAGCTGAGCTCTCAATGGCCTGTACCAAATTTGATTCACAACGCCCAGAATCTGACCAATTTAGATCTGAATTATGCATTTTCCCTGCGGGGCCCATCTAAATTGGATATAGAGCTTAGTTTGGTTCTCGGGGATGGGAACTTGCCGCCAGCAGCCCTACAAGGTCTGACTGGCTTGCTGTTACCCAATCTCTATGCAAATTGTACGGGGAGGGTTTGAGGGTGCGCTTAACCGTGTCCAATGCTAGATACGATACGGGCATCCAGCCCCAGGAAAATCCGACGGTACCCATGCATAAAAAGACATGGAAATACGCACTGCATCATCCTCATTGTAACTGTATTCAAACTACAAAAACAACCAAAAAGAAATTTAAATAAAATTCATAATAAATGTACGGTTCTTCTTTGTTTAGAATACGCACTCAACATTTATTTTTCTTAAAATGAATCAAATTCATCCTCTAAGAATAATTAAAATGTGAATTAAATGTAAAGGTTTCAAACATGGTAAAGAGAGTCTTATATGGCTCTTACACAGCTCCTTTGTGTGATATTTGCACCCCACGAAAGATAACAACAAGCATGTTTTAACAAGGTTTAGGACCAGTTACCCACCTATTTAAAAAAACCTTGCCAAACCTTTTCCGCTATATAAAGTATGTAATTAACAGGAAGTTAGGCTGCAGATTTGAGCCACCCGTTTTGTCTATCTACTATAAGGTCAGATTACATGGTGTAATGCTAAAGCACCACTTAAAGGTGCTGTTCCCGAATTATGTGTCTTGTGTTCTCTACTTGTAGAGAGCTGGCACTTGCACATACACCCCCATCAAAGTACCGTGGGAAAGACAACTGACGCACTAATTGCATGAGCAGAGCCACTATTCAAGACTGTGCTAATATTGATGGTTAACCATAAAACGGCGGTTTTTGTTTACATCTTGGGAATGACATCGATTTGAGCTCAAATTTCAGGACGACAATGAGAAAAATACGGCCTTTCTCATAGGAAAATCGATACAAATCCGGTAAATGCAGGGGGGCCCAAAGACGATCGGAACACGCCACCTTTAAAGACATAATTAGTGATAAACAGGAAGCCAAATATGCTAGAATGGTGGGAGTGATCGAAATAATGTCCCTTAGTTTCAATACAGGACCCAATCTGATACATTCAGACAAAGTCAGGAGTTTACAAAAGCTAATGCAAGATATGCCAAAATCATGTTCTAGGAGCATTTGATATTTTCCAACATATCATGTTCCAGGAGTAAATATTTTCAACTCATTCTCAAGGCGCGGTGCTATTCATGGTATGTGTATGCTTTATTCTCTTAATGATTATTTTAATTATTAAAACGGAGGACGTTGGCTGGCTCGGATTGCGTGGCAGCATTGTAGGCACTCCTCTGGGAATCCAAAAGGTTGTGGTTAGATCCCACTACAGGCAAAAAAATTTAATTCATCATTATGTTCATTTTAGCGTTAGAGGGATTTGCAAAAAACATCAGATTTGGACAATAAAAGTAGAAAAAAATAAAAAACTGCCTTATGAGATTAATTCAATTGGACCATGATTTTGGGCACAAACCTCACACGTACAGTATATGCCAAATTGGGTTTTTAATATTCATTCATCCAAAAACTAAATCTTCTTCTTCTGTAGCGTATGGAATGAATGTGAGGAGCTTTACAATAAGTGGAATATCTTATGTTCCTTATTTTAACCATATTATTTCAATTTCAATTGGTCAGAGAATATCAGAAAAGGTCACTGCAGTGCTGGTGATGCCCCATATATCAGGCAAATATTTGGATGTGAATGACTTTGTGACAAACGTATTCCACACAAAGATAAACAATAAAATCTGCAAAAAAGATTTGGCGTTTGACAATGCGACACGATTCAGGTGAACTTCATAAGTTAATAAATCAAATGACTTTGACGGTCTAAAGAATGCATTTAATCTGTTTCAACTCGACATGTCAAGGATTTTATCTTATGTTAGAATATTTTTTGACAAACAAAGAATATGAACATTCAAATATATAACATGAGTTTACAGGAGTATCACAATGACCCTTGATTATAGTACATATGGAAATTCAACATCATAGTATACTTGATGAGTTTGAATACAAGGTGCTAAGAAAATAGAGTACAAAAAATAGGTAAAGGTGGTGTGAAAATATGTAATATTTACAAGATATATCAATTATTACATAGGATATGTAAGAATATAGCATAGATATATTGTGTAAGTGTATATATAGAGATTTAAAGGATGGGGTCTATCTCAACTACATGTTATTAGTGGTAAATTACCAAGGATAAAAACCCAAGGTGATGCACTTTGAATTTAGAGTTTGAATGCAAAAACCAAGCATTTGTCAGTAAAGCGTGTAAAGGGCATTTTGTTGATCCTAGGAACCTTCCTTTTGTTCATGTTTCAACTAGATATCTTGAGAAAAGGTGATTCCAAAATTTCAAGTTGATTCTGATGGTGTCCCAGGTTCCAACTTGTTGCAATTTGTTCTTTCTGGACAGAATTACAAAATTACAACGTTCTTCCAGAGTTGATCAAAAATGTGGGTAAGATTATGGACACACTCTACTTGCCCAAACAGTCAGATGATATAAAAATCTCAAGTTTTAAGGATGACGGATGAGGCTATGGATCACAATGCCCCTTTAATGCTGGTCTGTGAAAGAGCTGAGTTACTCCATCAAAATCCAATCACTAAAACTTTTGTCGTTCATACAGTTAGCGTAAGATATAATACAGGCTGTATCTTAATTTTTGCAAGATTTAAAATAGAAATCATTAAACTTACCAAAGTTTGGGCTTAAAAAATCAGTCGGGATGAGCCTATAACACAACAACAACTGTTATCTAGGCTACAATTACACTGCAATAGCTGGACTTACTTTATCTGGTAACCAATCCGGAATTTATATTCCTTAATAAAAGAAATGATCTATCCACCTTTGCTTTTTATCTATTTATACCTAGCCTTTCAACCATGGAATACCAAAATTAATGGAAAAGATTTATTGATGTGAAAATCATACAATAAACTGTGATAATTATGTATCATTATGTACATTTTGATTCATGATTTCTACATGATCACCAAACTCAAATTATTGAAGATCTTAGTTTTATATGATTAACTTGCTATTATTTATACAAAACTGACCAGATGCTTATGTGAGTTGGAATTCTTTACAATAATGTGAAGTGATGCCAAACAACAGAAACCAAAACAAAAGAGGTATTAAAATCTAGACTTAACCATCCCCCCTTACACACCTAAGACCCACCCCAAAAATGCATGCCACCTGAGGCTAGAAAATGCTCCCAAAATCATGCGATGACGTCACATAAGAAATCACCCATATGGGCACAAAATCACTGGCCAGGCCAGAGATACCCTCGTGGCTTGCCCTGCTGGTCATGGGACTGGAGAGCCCTGGTGCGATACCACCCAGGAGTGGAAATCTTCTTTAGGTTATCCTTTACCCCTCTCACTTTTCCCCGGAGATAGGCTAGAGACAGGAGCCTTGTTAGGGATAAAATATAGCCAAAGAAACAACATGATTTTATGACCCAGTGGCAACATATCGTCATACAATTGGCAAAAGGTCGTAAGTTGTAAGAGCTGCCATTGTCAGATTACGAAAAAAAAAAAAAATAGGCCACTTATTTTATGGTACAGCAATTTAAGTATTTATAGGGTCAGAAAATTGGTAAGTGGTGAAAAATATATTGCAATTACCTTATTCCAGAATATGCAAATGAATGCAATATCGACCAAATCCACGACTCAAAAGTCACCAAAAGGTTTGTCACTATTCTACAGAAAATAGATCAATTATGTCTAAACAGTTATATACATAACGCTAATCCTAGCGCTCTCTTGTCAAAAGGTTTCACACCAAATTTGGATCTTAAACTGATTAAACTAGGCCTCTACTTGAAATCTGTAACCAGCATTTCAATCCATATAAAAATGTCAAGCTTAAACCACCTTTTTTTCAATTGGCTATAACTTAAACAATATTTTACGTATGAGATCCATTCCAATGCAAGATTGGTAGTCAATTCAGAAATTGCCTTATTCTTTGGGAACCCCACCAAAAGATTTCGGTTTTATACCCCCTGGGTCTTACCACCTTTTCTTACAGTATCTCTGATTGCTCACTATATTACATGATCTGACCTCTAATTAACCAATCAAAACAGACCTTCTAACACATGTCCAAAACTTGGGTCTTCTTAGCAACATTCTCCAATTGGTTAACTAATTCATATACACTATGCTCTCCAGGTGGTAAGGGGTTTTGGGGACGAGAGAAAGTCCAGCTTTCTAATAAAAACTAGGTATATGGTAATATTCATCAATCTTTTGGTTGTTCCCTTTTAGGAATGGATAAATAATTAAGTATGGGATTATTGAAAAAGAGTCATCATGTTCGTTAAGAATTAAAAGGAATTTTCATGTAATCAGTCCCAGATTATGAGACTGACCATGCAGTTCCATCAGCCATTATAACAATTAAACGTCTTCAGATGCTTGTCATCTTCTTAAACATCTGATTTCCAATGATAAGTGTCAGAAGAATTGGATGAATGAGGGTCATAGACACAAAACAGTGGAAAAATGTGACAAAACTCTACAATGACAAAGCAATCAGTTATTGGAATGATGCTAAGGGTCTTCACATAGAGTGTGATGCATGGGTACACATGAATCCTTACGGATAGAAGAGAGGAACCAAATCATGAACTATGATGAGGGCCACTACTTTTTTTAAAGTCACCCTTATGACCCAAACCTCTTGTGACATTCAACAACACCGGCAAGTTAGATGTTCAAGAGGAGGGTGAACTGAAGAATTAGTCATATGGACATGATGGATGGAATGTCAGTCAGTTTCATGAGTTTGGTTCTGCATAGAAGAAAAGTTCTTACAACATTATTCTTGATTATCCATACACACTCACACACATTTAATTTTGTCCCAGATGTTTAGCTCCACCTCAGCAAACAACCACTGAAAACTCTGTCTTATAAAAAGCTTTGTAATTGGTTAAGGCATCGCACTAAACACGCGAGATCATGTTTACCCTTTGACCCATCAGGGGATCTAGAGAAGATTTTTTGTCTCCCAAAATTTCAAAACTGCATTTTTAGTATGTATATTGGAATCCTCGTGCATAATGCACTCAAATGAGTCCAAACAGCCAGTCTTGGGTCGTGGTTTTTTGAAATGAGGCCTTGGGAATCATCTCAAAAACTACTGAATTATGTATTATAATAACCTAAATGGAACTGCAGAATCAAAATGGTTAAGAGACTAGCGAATTCTTAGCTCAACTTTCGACTTATTCAGCTGCAGACACCAAAAACTTTTCTGTGGTCTTTCAATTAGGGATTCAACATGTTACAGAGTGGTTCATCCCAAATTAACAACGATGCATCCAATGCGCCCGCATATTTTTATCCCGCGAGGGCGGCTTTTAGCGCCCGAGCGGGATAAAATACGCGATGCATCGTTGTTGATTTGTTATGAACGCACTCTGTAACATTTTTTGAATCGCCATTTCAACAACGAAAATCCTGGATGAAAACTCATTAATTCTATCTAGAGGAACATAATTGAATCTCGCTTTTAATATTAAATGTTCCCAGTTCACAAACTCTTTTCTAGTTTATTTTAGCAAAATCTAAGCAAAACGATAGTTTTGGTTTGTTTGTTGCTTTGACGCAGTTTGCACCTGTGTCCTTGCGCATACTCCGAGTTGCAAACGTGACGAACAGTGCTTTGACTTAAGCGTACCGCGTAAACTCACTTCCTTGAACACTGCACCGGGCTTGACGCGCTAATTGCATATCACCTGGTGGGGGGGTTGATAACGAATGAACAACAGTACGCCCCTGTACAAGGAATCGGTGAGTTGTTGAATGTTGTTAATCAAATCTCTACTCATAAGATAAAACACATGGAGTAATGTCCCACCATGAACAATCAGAGGAGACTCTACAGTTGTCTGCAGATGTTTGTTTGCAAGACACAGCTCAAACCAGTTAGCTTGGGATATTAACACACCTTTGTACAGGTTTAATGAATTAAGGCAAAGTAAATGATGGCACATAATACTATGAGTAATAAATTACATAAGCTCAGTTTTGCTTTGGTTGTACATCTGCATTAATTGAACATACATTATATATCCCTACTGTACATTTGTGTCATTAGTAACTCGGTACTTCACATATTGACCACATCCCTAAATATAGCATTGGTTTACATTCTTTTAATTGATAGAAGTTTTATTCTTTTTGGCCTGCAGGGAGTCTTCTAATCTGGCAAATTGGTTTGGGTACAGCTGTATGGTGCAACATACTGAACTTGAGGGTCATAAAATCATTTTTTTAAGCAAAAGTCGGGTCTTTAGAAAAGTCTTAGGAAGTGAATTTATGGTGGTAAATTAAAGGGTGTTGAGCTGAAGCGAATAATGGAGTCTGACTTAAGATCTGTGAGAGTCGTTTTTGGAGAGAAGGAAAAAAATTGCAAATAAAATCTTTTGCCATCTTTGGAGGGGCAGGGAAAATAAACAGAACAGCCCATTTGTTTTGAAACTGCAATTTTTTTGTTACAAACAATTATTGAGTTCATAAGCATGCAGAGCTGTGGTCAAATCTTAACTGATAATGAAAGTTGGTTAGTCAAAAATCAATTAAATCCAAACCCCCTCTCAGTGCTTTGTAATTGACATGTCTTTTTTAACATTATTGAATCATTAACTGTGACCATTTAGATCTCAGCTGCATCTGAATCATTATTCACCCTTGTCAAAAGAGTTGAGTGAACTTGAAATTGTAAGTTAAAATAAACCATTATATATATTGGAATCTTTTTAAATGGAATTTGTTTTAGAGAAAAATACATGTGTTTCTCAATAAGAGGTCCCGGCATGCATTTAGCAAATGAGGTGTTTATTTGTTATTTATGATTATTTGGGCAAAATGACAATAAAAAATACAATCTAGTTTCCATTGTACAAATATAAAAATCACAGCATAATACTCTCAATTAACACACGATAGGTGGGCGAAAAGCCCTTAAACCCTTAGAGTCTGACTAAACTTGAAAGCTAGTGACTCTGTAGGGAAATGGATTTCACAAATCTTTCCCAATTGTACCTAAGAGGACCTCTTCTACTTTGTACCTAAAGCAACAAAACCCTTTCTCCACTGTACCTAAAAAGAAGCCCTTTACCATTGTACCTAAAGTACCAAGCCCTTTCGCGCACTTTACCTAGAGTAACAAGCCTTTTTCCCCATGTGTACTACAAATCTAACCCAACTTTAAAATTACTTATCTGATGGGTTTCTGTAAATAATCTTATTATATGGGGATTGATTAGAAGATTCTGTAGGGAACTGGATCTATTGTAACTTGAGATGCATGAGCAGGCAGAGATGTCAACAGACGAGTATTCCCTATTTCCAATAATCCAAATGTTGAAGCCTACGATGGGCAAGGCCCATTTTAATGTCGCATTCGTTGAATGCTCTCATTAAAAATATTTCTGGGTACAAGATCTCTTCTCCCAAATAAATTGTAGTTACAACTCGTTATTGATGCAGTTCTACCTTATCATTAACCTTTGATCTCCGAATTGAATTTTTTAACATTTCACTGAATTTCTTTTTATTTAAGAGGCGTGGTCAGAAATCCGGAAATCTAGAATACTCAAGAAGTTACATTTCGCATGCAAGTATGCATAAAATATACTAAAAATAATTATATTTAAAAAAAAAATGATTTGTTGAATGTTACATTTTACTCAATTACAAAAAAGTACTTGGTGTCAATAGATGAGGTCAGTTACAGTTAGGTACTGGATATCTCTCTTCCCATTTGAGTAAAAGAGTCTCTTTCCTACATTAACATTTTAATGTAACCACAAATGGCCCTGAATTCTAATTCTAATTAAAAACTTCAGCAATACCCCAAAACCACATATCACAAAAAATTTACATTAATAGATCAAAAGCTTGTTACACAGAAACACATCTTAAGAATTGTGTCCACAGAAACAGCATGTTACCTTTACTTGATTCACACCGTATGTGCACTGCGATCGCTATCAATTACTACGCGTAATAACAAATCCATTTGGAAAGTATAGTTATTATTATGCTCTGTGGTGCAATACCACAGTGCGATTATCGCTTACCGCCCAACACTGCAGCAATCACGCAAAATATCGGCATTCGGGTATGCAGCTCGTCAAGCAAATACTCTGTTTTTATTAGTTTTGAGCCTATTTTAAAACTATTTTGGTCAAGTCAGCTTCTTCTTGCTAATAATAATAATATTGGCGGTTTTTTTTTCGGCTGTATAACAGAAAATATCGTCCCTCGCCAAGAAATATCAGGCTCGTCTTCGACTCGCCGTTATTTAATCTAGGCTCGTGCGATATTTTCTGTTATCACCTCAGCCATCCAATATTATATCAATACTGTTCTTTGTTGTCTCCATGGTTCTGTGTAGTTCTATCACCATATATCACCAGTGTTCCAGACAGGTTTACTTGGTTCATTATCTTTGTCGGTTATTCACTTTGTCATGCATCAATCCTATATTCAGATCCCTGCGAATAAAATTGTGCAATGTAAGAAATCACATCTTAGTTCATCTTGTAAAGTAAGTCAGAGTTCAATTCAAAAATCTACATCTACTGTAGATAAAATGGTGTACAAAATTAAACAAAGCTGCTGGTGAGTTAAAGCTTCATATTTTGGGTTAGCCATTTCATGATAGAAGTCCCAAGTATGCCAAATGAGGTATTATAATTGATTCTGTTATGGCCTTGTATGATGCTGAGCAGTAGCACAGGGGACATCAATGCCAATACCTCATTTGCATAATTGGTACTTCTATATGAAATGTCTATTAATTTTGGGCTGGACCTTATTTAATTTGCGAATTTCGCGAGAACCTAATATTCACTATAATAAACCCTGATTAAAACACGTGTAAACAATGGTAAACTTAAACTGAGTTTTATTCATTAAAAAATAGGGGTATTATCACCCACTTAAAGTTTTTTATGTTTAAGATGTTTAATGCACATTTCAATTCCCTTAACTGTATACTAATATTGGTTTGTCATGAAAACTGATATCGCCTTCCCGAACTATTGTTCATTCGTCTTTGTCTCGCGCGCTTGTATTTTCGGAAAGGGCGAAATCATGATTTATGATTTACCAATGGAAATCCTTTTCACCGATTGGAACCAGTATACACTAATATTTTCGAAACAGGCCGGCCCGATCGAGTATCATTAATAGTACTTGCTTGCTTTCGTGTGGTCAATTACGGGACAACAGGCACCAGTTTTTGAGTTTTATAAGAAGCGTGTTTTCTACCCTGGCCTAGATCAAATATACTAACGGTTCGGTAGTGCGCATGCTGCTGTAGACGATCATGTCCACAACACATTGGTTACCGTGATGGCTTACATTACACGGACGATAGTGATTTGAATTTCTTGCTTTGCCAATAACTTACCCGGCACTGCCTTAATAAGATACGAATTTCACGAGTACTGATCTACACTGCCGGTTTTTGCTGGCCATGTGAGTGTCGGATACATAATTTGTAAGGGAATAAGGAAAGCTTTTATAAACAGGTTTTGCATGGAAATCGTAAAGTAAAGAAGTACCACGCAGGGAGTTTCAAATTAGGCAGACTTTTGGGACATTGTAGTATCAGTAAACTTTTGAATCGCGAAATTAAATCTTCGCGAAAATGTCGGCTCTCGGGAATTCGCAAAATAAAGTGCCTGCGAAATTAAAGTGTTTCCAGTATTATTCAAATTTGGTAATTAGAGGTCCGTGGCCTGATCACTATAAAAGTTTAGCCTTGTCCCCAGGACCCCCATCTGTTGCCAGAAGTGGTAAAATTTGGTGTACTGAAGAAAGTTACCTGTTTTCTAATTTACCCTGTGAAGTGAAATCTTTGGGATAAGAGATGTTTGGTTGGAGGTTATAATTGAAAAATCTGTAAACCGCAATGGCGGTATGGAAGGCATTGCTGTTTTCTCCATAGGGTAGGTGCAGCTTGGGCGGTGATTGTACTATATGGGTGTACATTGTGTATGTATAGTCTTACTTGAGCAGAGAAAGAAGGTGGAGGACACAAAAAAGCAAAGCCAGTTGCCGGCATGGAAGGCATTGAAGATATAGTCAGGTAGAAAGTTGAGGCAACAACGCCTGAAGGCGGACTGGAAGAGTAAAGTACAGACTTTTTTCGATGGTTAGATTTTAGTTCATTAGGACCTAAGCCATTAATTTTTGAAGGGTGTGCAAAAATTTGTTACAGTGCCATTTTTAAAAATCCAATAGGATGCCACCATGTAAACCGGAGCATCAATGATGCAGTTAGCCTAAATATGAGCCATTCAAAGACAACAACAACATCCTTTAAAGTAACTTTATATATTATTTATATAGTCAACCTCTTTTGAATATTTCCATCATACGTACTTCAGTAATAATTATATATAGTTCCATGATGATGACAATGTGTTCCCCAATGCTTTAATGTACATAAAATTTCTCGTAGTAGGCCAAACAGTTATTGTTTTCAGCTAGTCGTTTCAGGTAACTTAAAAGGTTACTTCTTTTGTTCTTACCGGTAATTTATTTATACACATGCATTGAAGTCATAATCACATGACGCAATGCGTCAACAATTGGCTTTCGTGATCCACAGTCTCCTCCCCTTGACTTAACTAACAGGATTTGAGATTTTTACATCACCTGGACCTGTGCGCAAAGTATAGCATGGTGCATGTCAACTTGCAAATTCGAATCATCTCCTCCCTCACGAGAAATTAGTCCTGTTGATTTTCTGTCCGTCAAAAGGACAGAAATTATAATGATAGTGGGCGTTGACTCTGGGGCACCGTGATATAAAATTTGTTAAAAACATCAAACCCCTCATCAAAATCAAAGTGAATTTTGGAATTAATCTTTTTGGGAAGATCTAATGAACCATAAACAAAAATGACCCCCTCGTGTTAGAGCACAAAATGCAACCTTAACTTGATTTGAAGTGGCCCCTGCCTTATATGAATGTACCTTACTGCACTTGTACTATTTAAAGGGTCACTTAAAATTCAGAAAAGGGCGTCCCATTTTTAAGCGGGTGTTTGTACATCTTTATAATTGCATACCAGAGTATTCATTCACCCCTGAAATGAACAGCCCAAAAAATTTATTTTTTATGTGTATGATAAATACATGCGCCCTTTAAGCATTTGCATAGTAAATGGTTATTCATTGTATACGTAATTACCTATTTGATGTGAACTCCACACAAATATAACCACTAATCTGCGCTTAGTATTTTTTTAAATTAATTTTCACTTGACCCCCCCCCAACTTCAAGGTCCATGGTCCAATCACTTAATAGCCAATCTAGTAAACTTTATGACATTAAGTGTCTTAAGTACTGTTTAACGCTCCGAACAACCACAAAAGTATGCAAAATGTAATGGCCATGACTTTTAATATACTATTTGTTTGTTATGGAAAACCTGGTTATTTCTTTTTCAACTTCCAAGGAGGAACAGCAAAGATTTTGCTGGTATAATACATGTTTAAGTCGTCGAAGATTTCAATCGGTAAGTATATGATCAGTGGACCTGCACTACAGAGAGTTTTCAATCTGTGTGTGAATTTTTACACAAACTTAATGGAGAGTAATTCAGAACTTCTTCATTCCGTACTTTGTTTTTTTTCTTCCTTCCGTACTTAACCACAGGGGGGTCCCAAACTATGGTTTTGGGTCGGGAGTTGCATCAATCTGGAAGTAGGACCAAGCTATCCATTTTTGCCAAAAAAGGGACCCATACGCTATACCAGAGAGGCAAATTTTAGGCTAAAAATTTAACCCAAATTGCCATTTTCACTGCAAAATTGACATTTTAGCAAAATGTGGCAAATTTGGCTTCAGATGAGGAAATGCGGGCATAAATTTCCAACAAATTTCAGAAAATTTTGAAACAAAGAACCCATGGCTTTTTGTATACCCAAATAATTTGGCATGAAAAAAGGGTTAATTGATATACCAGAAGCTTGAAAATGAGACCGAGGTCTGTTGGACGTCCCTGGATGCGTCATTTTGTGTTGAGACCCCCCCCCCGGTATTTAGTAATCACTCTGAAATCGATTCTGAAGTCCATGGTCCTACCTCTGTGGTGGCAAATTACTTGACCAAGGACAATCTCCTGGGTTTTGTCAATATGTCAACATATGACTTGTGGTGTTGATAACAGAGTACTGATAAAATGGTCAAAATTAAACAAAAAAATTAATAACATACATATCATATAACCGCGACTAATTACAACCGATTTCAACCATCGACACTTCAAAGGGGCTAATTTTACCCCACTTATAATACCAGACTAGGGTTTTCACACTTTCATCCCAAAAAATATTGAAAAAGAAAAAACAAATTACATTCAGTAATATGTGACAAGCTACAAGGTTAGATGTAATCATGCAAGTTCCCAAGAAGTAAACAGTGGTTGCATTTACAGCTTGCTTATAGTAGCAGAGGTGTTTTGAATAATCCCATAATACATTGCAATGTGCTATAATGTTCTGTACTAACACATATGTCAGAATTTAGGGCATTGTAAAGAAGTTTAAGGAGTACAAAACCTTTCATTATTAAGTTTTTAAAATCATAGTGTTTTGTGTGCAGGAAAGGGAATTGTCGAAAAATGTCGAGTTTTATGTATTAAAAATGGGATTTTTGTGGGATCAATGGCTGGGATTCCTGCATGGGATTATTGTGTGAAAATTGTACAAACTGATGCATTGTGGGATGGGGCTAAGTATGCTCTCTTAGGTAGCTGTTGTGTTCTAAGGCCACTTATGATTGAATTGGTTGAAGTGAGAGAATTTGGGCTGTTGGTTTCAATGTTAACACAGTTGCAAGGTTAAGTCAAGCATATTACTATTCTTATAGTGCGCTTTTGAACCATGTTTGAACATTGCATTTTGAATGAGACTTGCTAGCTAAGCCCTATATTCAGGAGCAAAATGGGAATGAGTGTAAAGTACACATGGTCCAAGGCACAGGAATTTAGACATGGAGAAGATATTGGTGGGAAAACAATAACAAATGACCCTTGGCAATAACAGAACTATATCTACCTAGATAAGCATGAATTTACTGTCAAAGGGTTATCAGACTAGGTGCCAAGGCAATGCATCCTCGAGGCCAGCATTGAAAGCATGGGCTTTCAGCTTTCAACACAGCATGCATATACTTGTAGGACAAACAGACAACAGCATAATCTTTGCCTACCAACAGCACTTCATTGCCAAAAAACAAAAAAGGACGAACAAAATGCCCAACCAAAACGCAACACCTGCTCAGAATTTTCAAAATCCAAATACTTTTCAAGAAATGTCATTACTTGCATACGTGCGAGTTTCAAAAGAATTGGACAAGACATGAGAGAATAGTTTATGAGAGAACATTGGGTTTCCTACTCTAATTTTTGCTTCATGATGACAATAGCCTAGTTATTATAGGCTAAAAACTCACTAATTAATCCCTTAAGTATTTCAGATAGAGACATAGTTCTCGGTACTCCTTGTGTTTAAGCACGAGAAAGGGTTGGTAAGGTAATTTTATCATTACCTGGCCACAAAAAAATCCAATATGGCTGCTCCAAAGTCCAATAATTCGGAATCATTAAAATGACTTAACACCTCATTATACCTATTTAACGCTACTTGAATACCACTGGAAACACCTACAAACTATGTATTGAGGTGTTCAAAATCTGGTACAATGATCACACTCTGCAAGTGTTACTGGAAAACATTAGAGTGCATTTCCAACGCATCCGGACACGTCAAGTGTTCGCCATATTTTGCAGTTTAGAGGCTAATTCCAGTTGGTCAATATGAATTTGCTTGAATGCTTTAAACTTATGAGATCAGTGGATTGATCACTAGAAACCATTATTTGGCATTTCTCTGTAATGGGACATTTCAAATTCAAGATGGCAGCCAAGACAGCCCTTTTCAAAATAGTAAAAATCACATAAATGTGTATTATATGTAGTTACATCAAATTATTATTATTAAAAAGGTGTAAATTTAGGTATGGGATAAGTATTGACCATTTGACATCTAGCTGGATTATCTGTTTCTTTAACATGCAAAAATGTTAAGATGGGGGCCAATGTTGGTGCCTTTTTTACATTTTTTAAAACTAAAAAATTTTTGTTTTAATGCTTTTTGTATTGTATTTAGTTTTATTAAAACACCAAAATTGTATTAAAATGTTTAAATTAAAGTATAAGATGTTATGTCTTTGGCATTTAAAACGTTATATCGGTATATTTGTTTGACAACATATTAAAATTCAAAATGACGGCCAGTATATTATGACTATATGACAACTCGTAGGTTTTAAAGATCTTAAAAGGGCAGCCATATGCTTCCATCGTGATTGGTAAGCTTGTTACACACTTGAAATGTAAGATATGAGGTTCCCTACTGGGTTATAGAGCGCAGGAATTATGCCTCTATCACAAAGATTGAAGAGTTATGGTCACTTGAATGATGTCAGGGCATATTGGGTGTTCGGGTGGCCATATTGGATTTGATGGTAATGTGTGATTCAAAGTCACGGCATCCCCGGTCAAATAGATTACCCGTGCTTTAAAACCTGGATCTAGTGCATAAAAATTATGGCCATTTGAATGAATTTGAGAGTGATTAGCGGACATATTGGATTTCTAGAATAATGGCACTGCACGAATGTTTGCACACCCTCCAGAAATTATTAGCTTTGGTCATCATTGACAAAAATTAATCAATAGATAAAGTCTGTAATCATTTCCAGCCGTGCCCACAATTCTCCTGGACTATAGTGGACTGTTGGACCCAAACTCAACAAACTCCATATAGGGCAGTTAGGCGGTCGCTAGGAGCTTATCAAAGGCATAGGTCTCAACACTTTCAGGTCTATAGACTAAAAATTGATATTGATTTTGGCCTACTCTAAATCATCTGGAAAAAAAGATTTTACTTTTTTGGAAAAGGTTGACCTTTTTTGACATTTCCCACCCCATGTCAGACCCAGGGGAGGACCCTGGGGGAATGGATTTACATGTTTAGTAGGGGCTTGTGTCCTTCCTCAATATACTACGTTTGGCGTACTCTTTGGGCTAAAGATTGTTGGTTTGGAGTTTATTATAATTGAAAAATACAGCATTCACTGAACACATGCGTCATCTGCTGTCACAGTTTGTGAATTGTCACAAGGTTCACATATGTAATATTTATTAATCTTTCCTGGAGATGGCCAAGCGCACGATAGTGTTGAAAAAAACCCATGTGCACTTAGGACGGATTCGACAAGAGACCCTTCGTTTTACATGCACGGATGATCGTACCAACTAAGCTATCAAGGCCAGGGTGGTAGCGGAGAGATCGATACTCATCGATAGTGTTAGGTTCGAAGAAGTCTTTACTTCCTAGCGGATATATAGCATCAGAACGGTTATATTTAATATAGAGTTAACCCTTTCCCTGGACCCTTGCGAGGCAATTCACAGGTCTCACACACCAGGGACCGTTAGCGATAAAGATGGCAATTCCGATACCTCCCGTCGGCAACATGTGTGGGCCACATGGGAGCTGATTACGGGTTGCAGTTTCATTGATAAAACGGCCTAGCGGCGAGACACTATGGCTAGAAAATCTAGGGCGTCTGGCATTCAAAATTGCTCTGTCTCGCAGTTTTGAATATATTGCTAGGTTGACTGGCCTAAAACAATTGGAACACTGAAAGTGAATCTGGGTCCAGAGAAGGACACAAAGTCGGTGAGGAAAAGTAAATAGCAGCATAAAAATTGGTTTTTGACTCCAGGAAAATATATTGTAACAGCCAATATGTCATCTGTTTCTGTTTTCGTAAAATGAAAACTGTGGTCTATCCTTAAGTAACTTTTGCATTATATCCAAGCAGCACAACCAAAACTAGCGCTGTAATGACCTACCCTTTGATATCTTGGGCAAGGTCCTTCAAATGATCTTTGTGTCCAAGACCTCAACAGACTGGGTGTATGGCTTGTAGCGTACAGAGAACGGACGTGGAATGGTTTGCTGCATATGTCTATGTATATTAAGAAAAATTAACATTAATGGGGGAATAATTAATTATACCTTTCCCCCTTAATTCTGTATCATGTGCTTTTTTACTGTTAACAAATAAAGCACATGATACCAAAAAAGGTGCAAAGGGTACAATGGAATTATGCCAATGGTGAATGGGAAAATGGGTTGTATAAAGTAGACATCCAATCCATCAATCTGGAAAACTTTTTCACGGATGGATAGCAAGAGACTGAGGACTTGATGAAGCAGATGTTGGTTTGGACGAAACATGGTGGACAGGGTGCCAAGGCGAATAGTGTACATTGGTATGGGTAAGTGTTGGGGGACGGATACAAGCGGCAATGTTTTCTTAACAGAAGCGGTTTTGAGGGTACGTTTGTTAGGGGCGCAATTTTGAGGAAGGAAGACGAAGAGCAACGGAAGACATGGAAGAAGCAGGGGAGGAGGAGGAGATTAGCAGGACTCACTAAAGAAGAAGCTTCTCATCTGTATAAAGGTATTCAACCAGTGATACGATACCCGCCCTGCCACATGTTGAATAGCAGGGCTCACTCAGAATACAGGGAAGCTAAGTGAGAAAATCAAAAAGCTGGCCTGCAGATGCTCCTGGGACAGAGGGTATACACCCATAAAACTGATTTGCACTTGATTTTTTTGCAGATTGAGACTCTGAAATTTCGTAGAACTCAAATCTGTATTTCATTTGCTGAGAAAGCAAGTACCTCCAAGAAATTCTCCAATTGGTTTCCTACTCCTGAGAATAGGTCAACAATGAAACTCAGGAAAACATCCAGATTTGGTCATTTCAGATGTAGGACCAAACGATTCCAGTGTAGTCCTAGTTTCATTGCTCAATAACCCAAATTGATAATGCAGTATCTTGTGTAATTTTCCATAGGTTATATGTGTGTAATTCGGCCGTCCATCTAGGTCCCTGATATTATGGCAATAATATTTTTAAAATTTAGATTTGGGTTGCAGATTGTAATTGATGTTATATAATGCCTTTCAATACTGTGGGGAATGTCAAGTCTAAAAGTTCAAAATTTTCTTCAAATGAAAATGTCATCTCAATTTCCTCCCGGAATATTAGTGATGCAGTATGATGTACATCTGCTGGTCACTGACATTCAGGGGACGAATTTGGATGACATTTTTATTAATTTTGAAGAAAATGTGCACCCTTTACAATTGATATACCCAATAAATGGTAATTATAATATTATTAGTATTCATGGTGGAAAATGATTTTAATTTCTCAATGTATGTAATCAAAATTAACAATATTTCATTTGATCTCATGGTCTAATTTGGCTGATTTTAATATTTCAAGAAATAAGTCAAATAATCCTTCTTTTAAAGTGCAAAAATAAATAAGGATTAACATACTTAAATTATTATTATTGATTAGATAATCCTGTTTTTAATGGCCTCTTTCTGGTTTTTGAGAGTTTATGCAGCTTGTGCCTCAAAACATGAAACCAGAAATTGATTCAAGAACATGAGGGAGCATGTTACATTTTTATTAACCCAACTCTCTGCACATTGTAGGTTACCTCATTTTCTCCTTAGCATCATCAAAGCTCTCTGCAATAAAATACACAGGCTGGAATTGTGTTATGGGGTACTTCTGCTCTGCAGTCTTTGCTGGTTCAAAGGGGCGCACTTCTGGTTTGTCTGACAAGCAATACTGCAAGATAAAATTCAAGAAATTTATTTATTCTCTCTCCAAGCCAATTGTACTTTTTTCTCAATATGAGCAAGTGGGGGGGGGGGGGGCGGGACATGACACATTTTCATTCAGGAGGGAGGACATGAAAATTCTTATCAGTAGGTGGGGATTAACATGAACTTTTAAATGGAGAAATTTCATAAAATCAGGAGATGCAAAATTGAGAGGCTAACTTGTGAAGCACTACCCAAGGATCATTATACATGTAAGTGCCATGAAAATATGTGCATGTATGTGGAAACAATGTTAACATTTTACCACAGATACACAGACACACACACACTACCATAACAATCTCTAAGTGCCCTCTTGCAGATGACAAAAGAATGCACAAATCTGATTTTTGATGATTTTTTAAACAGATCTTTTCATTTAGCAAATCATTAAAGGTCCATGGCTCGATCGCTAACAGCCTCGTCCCCAGGGACCCCAGATTTTACCGGAAGTGGTCAACATTTTGGTATCAGAAGAAAGCTACATTTACCCTGTGAAATATTAGGGCTAAAGGATGTTTGATTTGGATATTATGAGCGAAAATATGCTCCATTTTGGTCGACCAATATTAAATTTACACAGTACTCTATGAGGATTACAACATCACGTTTTTAGCTCTCATTTCAAAACGGGTTGAAATATCGGCGTGAAACTTTACAGATGAGGTTTAGGGTGAAGGCCAATCTATCAAGATGAAAAATTTATAGACTTAAATCGGGCCATCCTCCTTTAACAGCGCATTTAATATCTAAACATTATTTTTAACCAGAGATGTAACAGGAGAGTAGTCCCATTTCCTGAAAATCCAAAATTCGAACCGACAGAAAGGCCAAATTTTAGTGTAGCATCCGGTGAAGCTCCGGGGAACATATTTTCTTACGTGATTTTAGGGTATAAAACCCCTTCTCTAAAATAAATTGGTACTTAAAACTTGGGTTTTTTATTCAATTTACCTTGATAATGACACTTTGATCTCAGAAATTGAAAAAAAAAAATTTACATTTCCAGATTTTTTAATTTATGGCCAAAAATCCGGAAATTTTTGGAAAAGTTACATCTCTGTTTAACACTGATTACATTTGCCAGCATGATATTTGACAAAATTTAGTTCCAATTGAATACCTGTAGTTCTCCAAATGATGACAGTAAACCAGCTCCATAGGCCTTGGTTTTTCCACCTTGTTGGCACATTCCAAACTCCACCGTAAACCAGTAGCACTAAGAAAGAAAAACAAGGTTTTATGAACATTGGTTTATTATAGGCTAATTTGATATAGAATTTAAGATTAAAGGTGCATTTCGTGATCCTAGCACATTCATTTTTGTTTATGATTCACAAGATATCCTCAAGAAAAGGTTATTTCCAAAATTTTAGTTGCTTGCGATGGTGCGTTTTGATGTTATGAG